>PUID01034847.1:22350-36761 GCA_002993905.1 Miscanthus sacchariflorus | reverse complement strand
TTGATTAGTACCTCAACTAAATGCAAGTACTTTCTTCTTCACCCTAGCTAGGTTCTTCGGCCACCAAGCCATCACTTGCCCTTTACCCTTGCTTAGTACCTCAAAGCCTTTCCTTGTTATCTTCACCATCTCAAGCCATCAAGTCACATCTTATGTTGAATCATCCATTCATTTGTATTATCTTTTTCATTTCAATTTACAAGCTTCAAATATGAGACCATTCCATGTACAATCCCTCATGTCTCATCAACTAATTTTTACCGGGCTTGCTTTCACATAGTACATGGAAATCCCACAATAAATAAGCCTTTGCATGAATTCCATTTGAATTATTGTCTTGTGCTTGAACTAGATTGTTTATACAATAACACATCATTTTGGCTTTCATTAAGTGCCTGTGAGATAACCTATTACCTATCCACACTTAGCAAACGGGTTAGCCCTTGAATCACGTTGTCATTCAATCATCCAAAACTCACTAAAGGGCTTGATGCACTTTCAAGTAGCTTGACCTAGGTGAGTCTAGTGAGAAGAATGTGGTGCACATTTGTTTAATCTAGCATTAGGTAGATCAGATGAAGCCCTAGATCATCGGAGATTGGAACTCGATTCAAAATCATGATTGAATCGTTCGACAGCAGGATTGGTGGCAGCGGATAGGGCAGTGCACACCGCCCAGGTCACCACCATGGGGTGGCGGTGCACCGCCCAGGGGTGGTTGTGGCACCGCCCTATTTTTCTAGAGGCTACCTATCATGGGGTCAAAACCGTAGCAAGCATTGTTGTTCGAGCCGGTGTCAAAGTACGGGTCTCCGGTGGCTCAGGTGGATTCAAGAACACACGAATCACAGAGAGGACGCAACGGTTTATCCTGGTTCAGGCCAATTGGTGCCCTACGCCCAGCAGCTGATGATCCTTATACTCAAAATCACCCAAAATCAGGGGGGTTACAACAGGATTGTAGAGAGATTTGGTAGGGGTTAGCTCAGAGCTAATCCTAAGGTTGCCTCACCACCGGTGGATCCTTTCCCTCGTCGGAGAGGAGGAAGATCACGGGATGCGGTGGAGGAGCTCTCGGTGCCCCTCGGTGGGTTGCCTTGCCCTTGGTGCAGAGCGGAGGCTAAAGAATGGGATGATATGTCTTTGTGATCGTCGTTGTTCTGATCTATCCCCCTAGGTCCGACCTTATCCCTTATATAATGAGATAGGTTGGGTATATGGTGGTTTGGGGAAACTAGTCTATGGTCTACATGCACTGGAGTCTTGGAGGGCCTTGCAGCGACGCACTGTGGACCGTGGCGGTGTCGTGGAGCCGAAGAAGCCTTAGGCGCCATTCGGCTGCTTTGTTCTAACACTCTGCACGTTAGGCTATGTCGGCTTGGACCGACCTCCCCCAGGTGGACCTTCTGGAGTCTTCTTGGTGGTGAAGGAGGTCAGCTTCAGGGGCTGACGCATGGGCCTAGGGCCTTCGAGCCCCTAGATGCCACTAGGAAGCTTTGTGTTGTGTCACGCCCCATACGTGACCTTGTCGGGAAAGTGGCCAGCAATGCTGTGCCCAAGGGGCAGCACTGGGGAGCGCTCGAGCCTCAGTAGCTCGAGGCATGTCTTCTTGCGCCTGGGCCTTGGCTAGCATCATTGGTGGGGCAGGAGCCAAGGGCCAGGCCTGAGAGTCATCATATATTAGGAGCCTCGGGGCTCGGGCAAGCCCTCGAGCCCCAAGCGGAGGTTGTGGCCGAGTCAGGCTCGGCCAAATTTCTTCTCTAGAGGGTGCGCGCGAGCGTACCCGATGGGTATAGCATCCAAGCCCCTGGGCGATCCTAGAGGGGTTGGTCGGGGGGTGTTCTTCATTTGGGAACCACTGGACCTGAGGCTTAACATACTCATATGTTAGGATCTCATCAGGAGCCCCCGAGCTCTTCGTGGCCTCCCTTGTTGTGATGGCGATGAAGGGCTGAATTTGATCTTCTGGTGACCGAACCCTCCTTGGCTAGGATGGCTTTCGCTGACATGGATGTTGTGCCCTGCTTGGGGCCCTCTTGTCTAATGTGATGGGCGTTGCTTGGCTGTCGAGGCTGAGTGATGATGGTGCTGATCCCTTCATGAGTCTTTGTCATATAGGTCTTCGACTCGAGCGATGGCACAGTGAATTCGTCTAGGAGTTGCTAACCTTAGGCCTAGGGGCGCCCTCCTTTTTGATCGGAGCCTGCCATGGGCTGGGTGATCAAGAGCATCTAGGCTCTGGCTTAGGGCCAACTGATCATCCGGAGCGCCATGCCCTTCTGAGGGCTACGGTAGCAGGTCCCAATCCTCTCAAGCCAGCCTTCTGCAGCCATAGATCGGGGTGTGAGGAGCGCACCGAGCCTTGGATGGGGGCCCTTGTTGGGCCCACTGCTCAGCTGCTCCTGCCCCAACTCCAGGGAGTTGGTTGGTTTTGGGAGGATATGTCACCCGAGCGCCCGTCGACCGGGGGGTTGGGTTGCTCCGTCTGGATAGCTGGCGTAGCCCCCGAGGCCATTGTGGGGCCTCCCTATCAGCAGGAGTGGTGGCTTCTAGGTGCATCCCTTCTGCTGATGTCTTGTGCGGGCAGTTGATGGTGTATGGGCCATCATGCCTGGTAGACAAGTTAAGGCGTGCACCCCCACGCCGTCCCACTTCATGTGGGAGATGGGATGTCGGTGCCACGTGGAGCAGATCTGGCGGAGGAGGAGCCGCGGCACTTGGTGCTTGTGGATCTAGGCCGTCGATAGTAGCCAGTGGGCCCGAGGGGAGTTGGATCCCCTCAAGTCCCATGAGGAGGCGTGTGAGGAGTGGGCGGCGCGCGTGGTGGAAATTGGACCAGAGACTTGACTCGTTGTCTGTGGTTCCCTGACTTCGCCTTTACTGCGCGACCATCATCACGCAACCGTCTGGAGGTGTGTTGCGGGGATTGAGGAGACACCTGGTCGGTTCCCCAGGGCCCCTTTAGGCCGTTGATGGCGGATTGGAGGGCCCAGAGCTGCTCACAGCGCCTCATCTGCGCTATAAAACGGAGCCTCAGGGGGACGTGGTGTCTTCAATCCCTTCCTCCGGCCCCTTCTCTTCTTCCTCTTAGATCCATCTTCTTCGGTGGTGATGGCGATGATGAAGTGAGGCGCTTCCCTCCGGGTGAGCCTGTCTTGGTCCGCTGGGCGATTACTTCTTCAAGGGTGGAAGAACTCCAGCGAAAGAGGGGTGATGATGTGGCGCTAGCGGTGTCTGTCGTGTTCCCCTCCCTAGAAGGTGCAAGGACTCTAGCGAACACCCTCTAACAGGGGAGGGGACCGTGACGCGCTAGTCGCTGCCCCTCCATCCTAGTGACGGCAAGGAGGACCTAACCCTGTTGATGGTGCGACGGTCGATGTCGCCCGTCCTTAGGCCTCGGGAGGAAGCCCATCGGCCTGAGCCATGCATACCACAGGGCCCCGACCCAGGGGTCGGGTGCACCCTGTGGTCTTTGGCAACATATATTGTAATTGGATCATTCCCAGTTAATGAAATGAAATTACTTTCATTTATAATCCCATTGCTCGAGTCATGCTCAGAGACTTTGTCCTTCGTTGTGATGGGCTATTACGACGATGGCCTCATTGGCCAAGATCGCCGCGCCTGTGCTACTAGCGGGTAAGTCTGTGAGAACCTTGGGTTTACGGTCGTTCCATGCCCCGGTCATGTCCCCCAGAGGGGAGATCCTTGGCTTCCTGATCGAGCCACTCAAATAGTTCCTGAGCCCGTCTGTTGGCACGCGGGGGCTCGCTGCCTCCCTCGTTGGGTCACCAAGAGTAGCTTAGAATCAGTACTCGGACATCACTCGTACAGATAATCGAGACGCTTCTAGGCGTCCTAGCTACAGCCACGTGGGCTCATCTCCTAAGCGTCCCTTGCACTTTAGGTGCTTTGGGCAGCCTTGGAGCCTAGTGGGCTAGCCTTGGAACCATCGGCGATGCCCCCCCAGACCGTCGTGCGATGGGGTGGCTCAATCTAATGAAGGATCGGGCAAAGAAAATAGAATGGACATAAGAGAAGGGAAAGATGACATAGCTGGTAATGCGGTGGTCAGGGCCATTCCGTTAGCGCCTTGCCGATCCCTCGCCCGGTCCTCTTGCTCCATTTGTCCCATCCTCGCCTCGCTCGGGGGCCTTTTGCAGTGGTCATCCTTCAGAAAGGTCAGCAGGTGGTTAGCTCAGTTGATCCTCTGGTGCAGCCGAGCTACTGCTTAGGTGGCTCATGTTAAAGGAGACAACTATAGAGACAAGCGAAGCAAGAGGGTCAGGAGGATGGGACTTATCTAGGTTTTTGTTGTTGGAGAGGTAGGCCAGCGAAGGAGGTCGACAGGTGGGTCATGGCTCGAGAGATGGTGCTTCTGGGCGGATGGCTCGATGTTGGCCTTCCCTCATTGGGAAAGGTCGAAACTCACCTCGATTGGGTCAACCCCTTTTGGGGGCCGAACGCTAGGATGGAGGGGCCAGCTGAGCCACTGCTGCCGCCAGGAACCTTGTCCGCCTTGCCGATGCTCGGTTGATCGAGTACCGCTGCTGCCTTGGCTGCTTCCTCCACCGGTGCCCTTCCTGCATTGCGGTCGGAGCCATCAGGAGCACAGAGGGCGATGAGTGCGGCCGCTTGGGCGATGTAGTCTTGCTCGAAATAGTAGGCTTGCTCGAAGCTGCCCTCGGCGGTGATGACCCCCTTTGGGCCGAGCATCTTGAGCTTCAGGTAGGTGTAGTTGGCGACGGCCATGAACTTAGCGAAGCATGGTCGACTGAGGAGGGCGTGGTAGATGCCGGGGAAGTCAACCACCTCAAAGGTGAGTGGCTCCTTACGGAAGTTGTCCGGCTGTCTGAAGCTGATGTTGAGCCAGATGCGCCCGAGGGGCATGGCTTCCTTCCCCGGCACGATCCCGTAGAATGGCGCCTTGCTGGGGCGCAGGTTGCTGCGGGGGCTGTCCATCTTGTCGAGGGTGCTGGCGTAGAGTATGTTGAGGCAGCTGCCCCCGTCCATCAGCACCTTGGTGAGGCGTGTGGTTCCCATGATCTGGCTGACCACGAGCGGGTAGCACCCCGTATGAGGGACACTATCGGGGTGATCTTCCTAGTCAAAGGTGATGGCCATCTGGGACCATTGGAGCCACGTCGAAGCGGCGAGGGTGTGAACGATGTTCACCTCCTGCTCGGTGATGTGGCGTTGCTAGCGAGATTCGTAGGCGTGGGAGCCCCCGAAGATCATAAGGCAGCGTTCGACTTTTAGGAACTCGGTGTCTTCGTCCTAGGCGCCTCCCACTGAGTCATCGTCCTTTAGGGTAGGCATCTAGGCCTTACCCTATTGGCCGAGGGTGCTACGGATGTAGCCCTTCATGGTAGCGTAGTCCTTGAGGAGGTGCTTTGCCTACCCTCCGTGGAATGGGCAGGGGGCCTCGAGCGCCTTCTCGAAGTGTTCTGGGCGTGGGCCTCGTCCATGGGGCTGAGGTTTGGCGGCGTGGTCAGCCGTGGCCACCATATCTTCTCCATAGTGCTTCCGGTCCTTGTTCTTCCTGTCGTGGAGTCGCTAAGATGATGCGGGGTCGTCGCCATCATCACATCTACTGAGGTGATCGGCGGCCTTGGCTTTGCCAGTGATGTTAGCCTAGACCGCTTCCTCGCCGGTGGCATACTGGGTGGTGATGTCTAGGAGCCCCCGCATCGTGCGTGGGGTCTCAGGGCCGAGCACATGCACGAGCGCCTCGCATGTCATGCCACAGATGAAGGCGTTGATGACGTCGGCATCTGTGATGTTGGGGAGCTCATTGCGCTTCTTGGAGAAATGCTAGACGTACTCTCGAAGGGTCTTGTTGGGCCTCTGCTTATAGTTGTGGAGGTCCCATGAGTTACCGTTCCAAGTATACATACCTTGGAAGTGGTCGATGAAGACAGAGCATAGGTCACCCAGCAGCGGATGCTGCTAGGCTCGAGCTACTCAAGCCAATCTCTAGTCGAGGTTGACAGAAGCAGAGGAAGGTACTGGACGGCGAAGTCATCGTCTGACCCCCCCGGCCTTCATGGCTAGGCGGTAATCCTCTAGCCAGTGATTTGGGTTGGTCTCGCCATTGTACTTAGAGATGTGCGCCGATGGCTAGAAACGCCTGGGGTAGGGAGCCACCCGGATCGCTGCCCAGAACGTCGGGGGGCCAAAGTGATCCGGGGCAGCGCCCCCGCCTCATCGCTCAGACTATGCTTGAGCATGGCGCCTAGCCTCGATGGTGTTGTGGATGTCGCGGTCGTCGCCGATCTGGTGGCGCGCGGGGTGATGCTGAGGAGAAAGATCATGCCTTCGCTGATGCCAAAGCTTGACACCCCAGGTCCACGGCCGGTCGGAGCTGTTGCCGGAGGTGTCACCGCTGCTCCCCCTGTTTGTGGGGCATGAGCGTCAGAGCGGTCCCCGTTGGGAGTGATCATTGTCCAGGATGGCCGGAAGAGCGCGGCGTGGCATCGAGGCACCAAGCTCTCGGCCTGCTGCTCGAGGGTGATGTGAAGGAACCACTTCACCTCATTCAGCCGCTCAATGGTTTTCGGGTCTGACGTGTTGGAGATGTCTTCTAGGCGGTAGGCGGCGGCCGCCATGTTGCACGCTGCACAGGGAAAGCAAAGGTTGCTGGGAGCCCCCGTGCGGGCATCGTCGTCATTGCCAAGAGGGTATGCGGCTTGTTACCGTGCAAGGTCCTGCCTTTGGTGCTCGAGCTCTGCCTCAGCGGCCTCCAAGTCCACCTACCGATCCCGTAGGTGATCCTCCTTCTCCTAGAGGTAGGCCGCATGGCGGTAGGGACTCTAGTCCGATGGCGTGAGCCCGGGCACCTCCTCGGCAAGAACCTCACCGTCGATGTGGTAGCACATGCATGGAGGGGTGTTGTAGTCAACGTCGTCGAAGTCATACTTTGAGTCGCTCCCCAAAAGGATCTCGAGGAAGGTGTGGAGCGATGGAACGTCGGTCCCTACCGCACCTGAGAGGTTTGGTACCAAGGTGTTCTGATCTACTCTGTTCTGATCTGTCCTCCCCAGGTCCGACCCTATCCCTTATATAACGAGATAGGTCGGGTACATGGTGGTTTGGGGGAACTAGTCTATGGTCTACATGCGCCAGAGTTCAGGAGGGCCTTGGAGCGACGCGCTATGGACCGTGGCGGTGTCGTAGAGCCAAAGAAGCCTTGGGCGCCATTTGACTGCTCTATTCTGACACTCTACATGTCAGGTTGTGTTGGCTTCGACTGGCCTCCCCTAGGTGGACCTTCTAGAGTCATCTTGGTGGTGAAGGAGGTCCGCTTTAGGGGCTGACGCGTGGGCCTAGGGGCCTCCGAGCCCTCGGAGGCCACTGGGAAGCTTTGTCTTCTTGTGTCATGCCCCGTGCATGACCTTGTCAGGAAAGTGGTCGGCAATGCCGTGCCCAAGGGGCAGCACCGGGGAGCCCTCGAGCCTCGATAGCTCGGGGAGTGTCTTCTTGCGCCCATGCCTTAGCTGGCATCATTGGCGGGGCTAGAGCAGGGGCTGGGCTAGAATGTCATCGTAGATTGGGAGCCTTGGGGCTTGGGCAAGCCCTCGAGCCCCAAGCCGATGTCGTGGTGGAGTCAGGCTCGACCGAGTTTCTTCTCAAGAGGATGCACATGAGCGTACCCGATTGGTATAGCCCCTGAGCCCTCAGGCGTTCCTAGAGGTGTCAGTCGAGGGGTCTTCTTCATTCGTGAACCATTGGACCTGAGGCTTAACATACCGATATGTTAGGATCTCATCACTGCCCCATTTGGAAGTTTGCCCTGGAAGGGGCACTAGACAGGGGTGGCGGTGACCATGGCAGTGGCACCGCCCCTTTTATCTAGAGACTGGCGAAATTAGGGGTTGGTCATCGCCCTAGTGGTGGTGGTGCCACCGCCTAGGGGTGGCGGTGCCCAGCCCAGTAACAGCTAGTTGAAAAACTAGCCGTTGGCGTGTCACCATCATGGGGTGGCGGTGTGACACCTTGGTGTCCGGCGACCGCGCAGATGTTGATTTGAATCGTAATGGCAAGATCCTTCCCTTGGGGTTATTTATACCCCTCCATCTCGTGCATTGAGGATCTCGGGCCCATTTGTCCAACTGAGGAAACACTTTGGAGTGCAAGGGAAAGAAAGAGGGTATTGGGGTGATTCAGATTTGATAATCCAAGATTAAGGACCTCATTAGTGCATAGACAGTAGCAAGTGTGCATCCACTCTTCTCATTAGGCATGGTTGGGTCAAGTGAGAGTTCGTGCTTGTTACTTTTGGTTATCGCCATCACCTAGATGGCTCGGTGGTGATTGGGAGCTTGGTGATCATCCGGTGTAGATTGTGGATGACCTAACTCATGGTGTGAGCGGTTGTGGATGATTCACTGCATCGGAGTGCACAAAGAATTAGCCCATGGAGAGCACTCAATCCTTGCGTGGATTGAGGGGGAGCTACACCCTTTGCGCGGGTGCTCCAATGAGGACTAGTGGGGAGTGGCAATTCTCTGATACCTCGGAAAAACATCGCCCTGTGTTCCTAACCCTCTCTTTACTTTGAATAATTTCAATTATGTATTTAGATTCCTAGAATTGCCATGATAGAATAGGGTTGGAACCTAGGGTGCAAAACTTTGTGCAGTAGAATAGAAATCACTATTAGGCACTAGGGGTGAAATGGGCTAAGCGTTAGGTTTTAATTGTTGCGAATTTTTTTAGGTTAGCCCAATTCACCCCGTCTTGGGCATCTTGATCCTTTCACGTGGCAAGGTCTTGGCGAACGGTTATCTAGCGGTAAGACAAGGCTCTTCACGATAGGTGGGCTCATGATGAGGCTCTTGGTCTATGGGTGCATTCTATCGATGACCATTCATGATCTTCTGATCTTTGGGGCCTTTGATGCCGAGATGCTCACTGACAATGTCCATTAGCTTTGTCTTCCTTGTGCAGCACCGCACCGTAGCGTGGACCACCTCCTCATCTCCCTCCTACCCATCCCTAGCTCAAGCACCAATGACATCAACAGAGAAGGAGGACATCGGCCCGGTGGAGATGGACCAGGAGACATGGACCCTTGATTGCATCTCCCCCAGCTACATTTCCTCCTCTCGCGCAGGATGGTCAGCGGGCCCGACGTCCGCGCCCAAGCCTGAGCCCGAGCATCCTCGGCGTCTGCGCTCGACTACGGCTCCTTCTAGATTTTTGGCGGCTACTTTCGACTGTGCCTGAGCTCCCCAGCGTCCGCGCCCAAGCCTGAGCCTGAGTGTCCTCGACGTCCACACTCGACTGTGGATACAGTTGTAGGCGGAAGTATTGGACGTGGCCACCACACGAGCGCAGTGGCTAGAATGCGCCGGTTAGCTCCTCTGGACCATCCCCTGGCGTCGAGGGCGCATCATGCTGCCACCATCATCTGGACCATCTCCCATCTCCTGGCGAGCTCCTCTATGATGCCATGCCGAGCATGCGAACCAGGTGCTTACCAGAACAGAGAAGAGGCAATTCTATGCAATACAAACCAGACAACCAAACACACCCAATGCTAGCCAGGCTTAGACAATGCATGCAACCAAACAACTAAAGGTTGGCTTGCTGGAACCAGGCTTGGGCTGCCCAGGCTTGGCTTCTAGCCAGGCCAGAAGTAAGCCAAGAAACCAAACACACCCTATATGGTCATTGTCCTGGCTACCCAAAGAGGGTGAGGGTCAAAAGAGCTGGATGATTGAACTTAACAATGGGGTTAATAAAAATTAAAAAAGCTGGAGTTTTTGGGTCATGACACAGAACATTAAGAAATAATGATTTCATCGCACTTGATGGCTATCCCATGCACTCCCACCAAGATGATTATCATTGTAGCCAGTTGTTGATCATAATAATAATAAACGGTTGTGCACAAACTCATACAAAAGTCGAAATAAAACCATTTCTTCGTCTAAAGAAAACATTTTCACGTGCACCAACCTAGCAAGAAATGTTCCCATCATTCGCTTACAATACACACCATTTGGTCGTTGGGCCCAACATAGTGCTCTGTTGGTGGTGTCCTATGAGTAGAGCAGGAAGAACCTTAGGGCCCATTTGGAGCGCACGAGTCGCATAGGAATTTCACATGAATATTCAATTTCACGAGAAACCGAGGGCCTTAACATTTTGTCAAGCAAGTCATCTACAGAGCCACCATAGTAGTGGTAACCACATCTAGCAAGTTCTAGAACTTTACCCTACCTCTCACCATGGTCATAAGAAGTTCAAAATAGGGAGCAATCCCTAAAGACGAGTCAACAAAGCAAATCCATTGTTGATGACACTATCAAAGACTTAGATGCAAGGTATGTTGTAGATATGTAAGAAAAAACATTAATAGTGAAAACTTTACAAGATCATATTAGCACAAATTAGTTCAAGCAAAACAATGCAACAATTGTATGTGGATTGTCTAACTCAAATATTCATGTGATATCACACAAACTCACCTCTCTTCCTCTTACTTATTATCTTGTTAATAAAGGGACGGGTGTAGCCTAGGCTAATAATTAACCCACTTGCTAGTCATCCTATTTGAATGAGATATGTCTAATTTTTACTCACTTCAGGCCAGTTTATAAAGTGCACATGTACATTTTTAGAGTTTACAATATTTGACCTATAACTTGCCCATCAACCTTAAATTATTATAACAAAAACTTAACAAGGTTAGAGTCATACTCAAATGTACTATCCAAAAACCATTAATTTAACATCATAAACAATATAATTGAAAATAAATAAATGATTAAAGTCAGTAGGGGACCTAGCACTCAGAATGGAGCCTGGGTGAAGCTCACGGTACCGATGAGATCACGTGATGTCAAGCTTTTAGCTAAGGGTGCTGCGACGAAGGGCTAAACACGTGCGACTACCGGAGCCATGGGTCCGCTACTGATTAAAAGTACTCTCTAATTCAAGTCGTTTTAGACAGCAACACGGTCTCCAAAACATAACTTTCACTCATTATTTTTATAAAAATAATTTTTGGAAAGTGATATATGTATATTTTTATGAAAGTACTTTTCAAGACAAATCTATTCATATGGTTTTCATATTTTTAAACTCAACAACTTAAAAGTTATTCATGATTTATATTCCCAATGTTTGATTCAAACTTGTCCAAAACGACTTGAATTACCAGTATGGAGGCGGTATATAATTGGAGAGACCGTTCTCTGTCAGTGGCCATTAAATTGGTCCAAAGAAAGTATTGGCTAACCATTAACCCTTGCATCCAAGGCCCTAAGAAATTGTAGAAGCGGTCTGTTGCAGGTTGGAATTGCAGATTAGTGAAGGCGAGACATGGGTGTCGTTTTTTTTCGGGCTTGCTAGCGTCCGGACGGACAGGACGTCCAGACGGACAGGGCGTCCGGACACCCGCGCTTGCAATTATTTTTCCGCACCATTTCACGTGTCCACGTGGGGCCCATGCTGCCCCAAACACTAATAGAAACTCTGAATACTCCTGTGTGTGATAAATTTTTCTGTGTGTTTTTTTGGTACACACAGAAAAACTAGTAATTATTCTGTGGGTTCTAAAAATACCGACAGAAAAATATAAAAACCGACAGAATAATTTTTCGGTGGATTCCTATAAAACGCACAGAAAAAAGTAAACACACACAGAAAAATAGAACAAGCGCCCTCATACTAACTTCATATGAACCAACACAGTTTTTCTTTTTAATCTCTCTTTAAAACTTGTAACTAGTCTTTTGGCCTTATACTAACTTCAAATTTGATGATTTTTATCCTAAAGTTTTCTAAAATCATGCTCTATCAATTTATTGTGTTCTTACAGCTATTATTTTGGTCATCTTTTCATGTGACTTTGTTTTATCGATTCGAAATTTGAATTTCCAGAAATAACAACTTCAAACAATATTTTGAAATAGTAAATGATTTCAGCTGAAAAAGTCATAAACATAAAAGTTGTTGAACTCATCAAGATCTACAACTTTTTACTTTGGTCATTGCTTCATCCGACAAAGTGATAGTAACATTGTTCACAAATTGACATATCTCTCATATAGTTTCATAAACTATGTGAAAGATTTATGGATTTTTGAACAATGTATACTATCACTTTGTCGGATCAAGAAATAACCAAACTAAAAGTTGTAGACCTTGATTAGTTGTACAACTTTGTTGCTTATGACTTTTTCAGCCGGAGTCATTTGCTATTTCAAAATCTTGTTTGAAGTTGTTATTTTTTAAAATTTAAAATTTGAGTTGTTCAAACAAAATCCGATGGAGAAATGACCAAAATAAAAGTTGTGGATCTTGATGAGTTTTACAAATTTGTGGTTTATGACTTTTTCATTTGAAGTCATTTGCTATCCAAAAATTCTGTCATTGTTCTCCTATTTTGAAATTCAAATTTTGAATTGTTCAAACAAACTCATATGGAAAAAGGACTAAAACCAAAGTTGTGGATATTGATGAGTTCTACTACTTTGCTGTTGACAGCATTTTCATTTGAAATCATTTTTGATATCTTAGAATTTAATACATTTCTACAAGCAAAAGAAAAGAAAAAAAAAAGAAAAATAGTCTTGGGCAAAGACGATTCCATTCTAGCCCAAAATGAGAGATAGGCCCAATACCTCCCATAGGCCCAGCTGCAACTTCGGTTGCTACCAGCCGTCCATCTCTTGATCTGATGGTTAAGAACATTGTTTTCCTCCAAAACCTTAGTTTCTCCTCACCACACGCACGGGAGCAATCTCCTCCCGTGCATGTCGGGATATTTAACTTTTTACCATCATAACGGATGGTGCCTCCTCAAATAGCAGCTTTAGGTCTGGCGCTATGCTTTTAGCAGCAGAGAGAGAAAAACGATACACATTTACCACTTTTGCTCGCGTGGCACGCCATCTCCGCTGTCTAGCTTGGATCCGAGTCAGCATCCTCAGGTAAAATGACCGCCCTTGCCCCGTGCGGGTTCAACATGCGCCGTGGCTGCGCTCTCCTGGGTCGCCGACGCGGCGTGTTGGATGGAGGACACCCGATCGTGGCGGAATACCCAACGGCAACCACGATGGCACACGCCGTGCTGGTCCTCCTCGCGTGGCACCCGGACCTCGTCGTGCCGACGCTGACGCTCCACGCCGCCGTGGTGTTGTTCGTTGCGCTGTGCGTCCTTGTGACCATGGTGTTGTACATGGTGCCCATGAAGATGGTGGTCGTGCGGTGACCATCTTCTTCCGGTGGCTGCCTCCCATGTCTAAACAAATCATGTACAAGAAGGCAATCGGTGGCAATGGCTAAAGGATGAAGGAGAATCTGACTTGGGGCCCGCGTGTCAATGAGAGGGGGATAAAGACGCTAGGGGCAGGGGAGGTCTTTTTATCTGAGCCTGCTGACTTGGGTCTGAGCTGAACAGCGGAGCTGGCGTGCCACACGAGCACAAGTGGTAAATGTATATCGTTTCTCTCTCTGCTGCTAAAAGCATAGCGCCAAACCTAAAGCTGCTATTTGAGGAGGCGCCATCCGTTATGATGGTAAAAAGTTAAATATCCCGTACAAGCCCCATGGTCTCTCTCGGAGTCTCGGTGTTCGCTCTCGTGGGCTCCCTCTCTCTCGACACCGACGCCGTTCCCTGCTGCTCCTCCCATGGTGACCTCCCTACTCCCAGCTTCTCCTCGTGCAGCACCAGTGCCCCCTCCTCTTCCTCCCCGCATCGCGTGCCCTTGCACTAGGCAGGTTGCCATGCCCTAGCCGGCTTCGCTAGCCATGCCGGCCGCCCCCGCCGATGGCCGAGGATGGATGGGCGCACCGCCAGGCTGCCGGGTAGGCCGCAGCTGTGTGCCACACGACCACTGCTGCCCATTCCGCCGTAGAGGCCCTGGCTGGGCTGGCCACCCCCTGGCCAGACTATGACGTTGTCCGTGCTGCTCCCTTTCCCGCCACCAGATCCGGAGCATGGGCCTGCCCACGGCGAGATCCAGATGCTGCTCCCGGAGGAGATGGCGGAGGAGGCGGATCTCGACCCCCCTACCCCCTGGCATCGTGCATGACTCCCCCAGCCCCCGGCGGCATGCGCGGCCCCCCAGCTCCCACGCGGTGCATGTCGCTGCTGCGTGACCCTGCTCCTCCCATGGGGATTGTCGAGGTCGACAAACCGCGGATGCCGCTACCACAACATCCCTGGCATCTAGCAAGGCAAGCTCCGATCCCCTTCCTCCCACTACCCCTCTCTCATGGCATCGTCTCTTCTCTGCACATGTCCATGGCATGGAGGCGACGAGCGAGGTACCAAATCAATGTATTCTTTTTTTTTTGCTCAGGTACTGCTACTAGATCTATGTGGCCTTCCACTCCTCCCTTCTGAATTAATTATTAGGCAAATTTGATCCTACAACTAAGCTAGGAGTTCATTG
>PUID01034836.1:72112-85610 GCA_002993905.1 Miscanthus sacchariflorus | reverse complement strand
GTTAGTCATAGTAATCTTGTATTGACATTAATCACCGAAATCCACTTAGGGGCCTAGATGCTTTCACCTTCGATGGTGGCCCCGAAGCCAGCGGAAACAGGTCGCCTCGCTCCGTCCAAGCCCTTAGCGGCACCTCCGGAGGCAATGGGAGGCGACCGTTCTGATTCGTCCGAGCCCTTCGAGCCAAGGGAGGGCTTGAAGCGGCAACGTGCCGACAAGGAGCAGCAGGGGTCAAGCAAGCCGACCCCAAAATGTCCTCGCATGATGGCGTCAGGGTGAGTCAAGAGTTTTTGGTCCTTTTATCCTAATGAATTTTTGCCGTGAACTGACCGCCATGTCTCTTACAGCGTAGGAGGACATGGGACTCTCCTATGGCTCGCTCTGAAAAAGATCCTCCTCTGGCAAATGCGCCAAGATCCGGCTAGCGCCGCGCCGATGGTGAACGTGAGTGGCGTTGGGGAGGCCATGGCGTGGATTGGGGAGGCGTAGCCAATGGCTGCATCCATGGGAGAGCAGGCAGAGGAGGGCGCGTTCGGGGCACCCGTGGCGTGCGTTGCACGGCCAATCGTGACCTCAATGTCACAGGCGGAGGTGGCACAGCCGGAGCCGTCGTCCGTGCAAGTGGCCATGTCCATGGTGGGGCAGACAGAAGAGGGCGCACCCGAGGCATTCTTCATGGATGTGGCGACAGGGCAGGCCTCCATGTCCACGTCACCCACCCCCTCTATCGCTAGAGGAACCGCTCTGGAGGAGTGCCACTGCAAGAGAGGTCAGCGCCGCTTGAGGTCGGTGTGGGGACATCTCGGTCTCTAGTCCAGGTGGCTGCCCTCGATGAAGCAGCAGAGGAGAGGGAATGGGGGAGCATCCACACAGAGGTTGGGGACGCGGTTTGCACCCTAACCACCATGCTGAGCTTGATGCGTGACATTGTTGCCCTGGTTGGCCAGGTATGATATGACCGTGCTTCCAACCCTCGTGTTCTCTTTCCACACCTCTAAGTCTTGTCTTCTTTGCATATCCTTATGACCTGCAGCCAGGAGAAGTCCTAGTTCCTTGCTGAGGAGATGCGGCGGAGTGAGGGGCTGGCCGCACAGCTCGCTACCGCCCGTCAGGAGGTGGCTGAGCTTGCCCCTACCGCTCATGAGGTGGCCGACCTCTGAGTCAAGGAGAAGGATGCTCGCGATGCCGCCCGTGAGGCTGAGGAGAAGCTTGCGGCCCTGATCGAGAGGGTGCGCACGGATGCCGTGGAGGCCTAGCAGCTACAGAAGGAGCAGGATGATTTGCTCTGGGCCATAGAGGAGCTCCACACAGGGATTGACCTGGCTCGCCAGGAGCACGCCGACGCTGAGTAGCGGATCGACCACCTCGAGGATGAGCTTTAGGGGGAGAGGGACCTGAAGGTTGTAGTCGAGGGTATGTCCGCTAGGCTCGCCGCAGAGGTCGATCGACGCCAAGAAGAGGTCCGACGCCTGGAAGCCGAGGTGACCCGACAGCACGATGAGGTGCGTAGGCTTTGGGCGGATATGAATGGTAAGTCTCTGGTTTCCCTTGTTGTCTTTCTCCTTGGAATCCATGGTAAGCCTTTCGACATGGTCGGTACGTGACTTAGGTAGGTCTCGACGACAAGCTCTGGGCGGAGGTGGTGAAGAGTTGTGGCCTAGAGAAGGAGCTCAGCGAGGTGAAGGACACCCTCTAGAAGGAGAGCAATGAACATGACAACTTGTGCATCGCCATCCAGCTGGGTCCGCGATGAGCTCGAGCTGGCCCTAGAGCAGGAGACAAGCTCGCTCGCGGTTCGCGCCACCCAGATCATGGCCTAGGCACGTGATATGGCAAGGGGCATGCTTCGCTCATTTGTGATCGCCCGTTCTCATTACGAGAACATCGATCAGGTGACGATGAGCCAAGGCTTCGCGCTCGTCTATACCGATGCCGAGCTGGACGACATCGAGAAGGAGGTGGCCCCCTAGCGCATGACCTTTCTACCAAGATAGAAGATGAAATCATCCCCCCAAGGGGTTAGTTTAGTCAGATAGGTCAGGCGGCACATTTGTAATAAGCAAACAAGTTTCAACCCTTTTGTTTGGTTTAAACAAGCTTGTTCTTTTGTTTCGTTTGAACAAATTTGTTCTTTCGCCCTTTTTATGTGTAAAAAGGGTTAATTCGTTCCGACCCTTCCTGTTATTAAGACTGTAGAGCTCGAGGTGTGGGCAAAAAACTCTGATCACGCTAGTAAGCAAGAGTACCATAGTCGCTGAGGCATAGGTTTCTTGCAGACCGACTAGTTTTACTCAGCGTTCGTTTCTGCAAACCTTGCCTCTAGGTTTTTAACGTGAGAAAGGGTCAGGCACGGCGACTGTTTCAGAAAGGATATATATACCCTTATCAGCCCTTGAGTGAGGCTCGACCCCTTGCCATTGTCGGGGTCAGGTTTCACTAAAGACCGAGGAGACAATAGCGAAACTGAAAAGAGAAAGCATTTTTTTGTTTCCGAAACATTATTCTTAGTTTTTGTGCGTACCCCTCCCTAGGATCCAAGCCATCATCCTACGATCGCACATTTGGTCTCCTTGCGAGTCCAACTTCCCTTGAGCCCCCGCACGTTGTAGGCGTCCGGTCAAGGGGTTAGCTCGTCTTTGTGATCGTCATCCCTCAAGCGTTTTTTTGATGAAACGGAGGGGCTGAGCCATGCCACGTTTTTCCTCGATGGATGAAACATGGTGCTCGGCGAGCTGCTAACGAGCTAGTCCGAGTGGGGCCCTGACTTCCCATTCATGGGGGTCCAGCATGGATCAGCTGGTGACCGACTCTTGATTCTCACCAGCTAATCCATATAGTTCTCAGGTCCGTTCGATTGGTCCTAAGGGCTTGTTGCCTTTCATCAAGGAAAAACCATAAATTGGGAACCGACCAAGACTCGAACGTGGGCTAGGATGCCCATGGTGCTCATGCGCCCAGGTACTAGCTACTAGTGGGCCCATCCCTTTTCACCGCTCACTCTAAGGGTGCCCCGGAGCGGCTATGAACCCATCGGAGGGCCAACCTTCGAACTCTTGGGTCTGAATGGGCCGTAGGAGCGTTTTTAGCTCCGTATCCCACCTTACCTGGGACGGTCCTCGCACCTATCTACACCGACGCTGAGCTGGATGACATCGAGAAGGAGGTGGCCCCTCTGGCACATAACTTACCTGCGACGATTCTCACACATGTCTGTCACAGAACCATCCAATTTATAAGAGCACAAGTACAATAGCAATCACCGAAGTGATCAAACCGTCATACTTGAGCCCAAATAAATCCGGTAGTTTGATGAAATTGTGAAGGATCTCAAACAACCAACATACAAACCAAGATCATAGAGATCCAACATAACCAGTCACATGTTACATCACAGTTCACAAATATTTCTCATACATCAGAGTTCGGATAATTATTACAAACCAAGTTTGAAAGTAGCGGTAGCAAAGTAGTTGAACATCGACATCACACATAGTTTAATACAAAGCCAGTTTCATAGTCATCTCCAACCAAAAGCACAAGGGTGAGATGATATACATAATGACCATTGCCCAAGGTCCTAGTCCTCATCCACTACAGGAGCAAAGCAGTTCTTGCAGTAGCCGTGATACATAACATTATCTGCAACAATGGGAATAAAACCCTAAGTACGAGAAGGTACTCAGCTAGACTTACCTATCCAACTAATATACTAAGACACCAAACAGTATGCAAGGCTTTATAAGTAGAGCTCGTAGACAATATTTGCATAAAAAGCATAAGTTATCCAATATCTCTTTAATTGTGAATCATCAGTTATTAATCCTATCTCATACTACATTAGCACTATCCTATGCTAAACATGTTGGTACCCTCAAGTCATCACAATAATAACCATATCTAGTTGAGTTCTTGCATAATCTCATAACCACACTTCCATCAATTACTACGATGAAGTGTGATCCTATCAAGTTCTCATTATCCGGGAGAGACGGCGATTCGAATCAATTCCTACCCAGCTGGGGAATTATTCTTAACACACACCTGTACTTCCCCCGTCGGGGTCGTATCAGGTCACCTTTGGGACAACTCAAGTACAATCATGGGTAGGACCAGCGCCGCACCCTCAAAGATGCAACCAATCTACCAAGGGGGCTCAGAACTCTAACCCACCCTTGGACTTACATCATTGGCTCTCACACATCCTTACTGCCTCTAGGGTGTGCACTTTAACTGCGCGCGTCCCCGGCCTGAGTTGAGCTACTCGACTTCACGGTCGGAATGACTTATCCGGCCAACTATGTGAGAGGCATGCGTTCAACATGACAAGATGACCTCCAACGTCCGGTCCTTAAATGATATAGACGTATTCACTACGATACCACAACATAAGACTCTGCCCGGTCTCCATTTATTCAATAGTACCAAGTTATGTTCCACGATAGCACAATATAGCCAATCGTGATCAAGTTATCACCTATAGCTCGCAGGTGACAGAAAATCACATGACTTCTACCGCATGATAAGCGTTCTTGGGCTTAAATTGGATTTATGGTAGATATTTCTGGTCAAGGAAGGTAATATGCAGTAAGTGTTTCCAAACAACTCCTATCACATAATGCATCAATACGAATAACTTTATGTGACATTATTAAAGTAGGGAGACTTATAATGCTCTAGGGCTTGCCTTTCACGAACATTGCTGGCTGATGGTCGGGGCACTTCGAAAGATGATCAACCTCAGGCTCTCCTTCTCTAGGAACCTCCTGGTGCTGCACCTCTTGGTTCTCCTCCTATGGATCGACGTCGAGCTCCACCAGCATGATTTCCTCGGTTGCATCTATTGCATGCATATGCATAAGTAAGCTCCACGAATGCACAAGAAGCATGATGGGTGATGTGATATGGGAAGGTACATGCTGCGATAATGATGTTAAGTTACACAATGATAGCAATGCTAACTCCATGCTAACTGAGTAGGTGCGTATCTCTTCTCTATCTACTTACAAATTTCAACACAAAGCAATTTCTAAGCTACACATGGCAGTTAGAAGTTTACATCATAACTGAAGTTCTACTTATCCAAATGTTGTGATCTTAGACTTTCTGGAAAGCTTATAAAATTTCATACAACTCTTATTTAATCACCAAAAACTAATTCACAATCTATACAAACCAAAATAGGCAATCTATCCAGTGCTGTCCAGAAATTACAGAGAACAAGCATTTCGGGAGACTAACTTTAAACAGTTATAACTCCTAAACCCTTTGGCCTATTGCCTAGAAATCTTAACACAAGATATATGAAGAAGTTCCCTACAACTTTGTTATTAACCATTTCTACAGTAAACATCATTTTGACTATGCAACATACCCATCAACAGAATATGTCCGAAAGCACTTCTAAATCGAATTATAGAGCAACAATATTTTTACTAAATGTAAGCATTCAAAATTTGACATCACCAAGTATACCAACAGTTCAAGAATACTAAATACACTCAAGAAAACATAATGGTCAAGCACAATCTATTTATTTAAATGCCTTTATTAATTTAATTAGATAATTAGGGGAAAATAACAAACATATAACAAATGTGCACCATAAATTCTCAGAAAATTATAGTAGCTTTCAAGTGCTCCCAATAGACTACGGTAAAAAATTTATGCCATTTGACCATGTATAACATCCTTTACAAAAATGACAAGCTAGAAATGCATATTTTAGTGAAAATAGTTAACCCTATAGAAAAGTATCAAACAACAGATTATATATTTTTTCTAGCTTCATATTAGTGCCATACTACTGTAAAAAAATTTGCATAGTAATATGTTACATATTTTTATCCCTATAATTTTCAAAGAAAATAACATTTATTAATAGATAAATAGAAAGACCCTACTTTAATCAAGTTTACAGCAAGTTTATTATTTTTTCTAGATAGAGCAGGTTAACACAAGACCAACGAAATTAGAATCACAATTTTATGAGTTTTCTAGCTCAAGATATCTATTTTACAAGATTACTAACATTCAAAAAACACTTGTTTAACTATATTTTAATCACCAAGAAAAATATCAGAAACTGTACATTTCATATTTTTATAAAACACTACACTTCATGAGGATTACAATAAAATTTGGTTCACAAGAATTGGGCATTTAGAACTAAATCTGAAATAAATGAACTAGCTTCTAATCCTAAGCCGCTGACAACTGGGGTCCCCGAGTCAACCGGGCCCATGTGTTAGTGGCACCAAAACAGACCAGCAGAGCTGGCTAGCTAGAGTTCACCGACGGTGAGCTCTCCGACGATGGCACCGACACCATAGTGATCCCTGAGACCTCGCGCACACACTAGGGTAGCTAGTTGGACCAATTGCTGGAGCTAAGGACGACGGCGGCACTCATGGCGGCACGACGGATGCGGTCGATGGCAAGCCACCGGAGCTGGCCGAGATGGCTCAATCTAGTGTTTCACCGAGCTTCTACATCCTACAGTGATTCTAGCGCACCTACTATTACGACGAATGGTGGTCGGAGGCGGTCCGGCCACATCGACGTGGCACGGTGGTGAAACGACGGTGAAGGCCGCGCGCTGCAGGAGGCCTTACCATACGCTGCTAGCTAGTCAAGGCGGGTGCGGTGATGCGGTGGGAGCACGATGGAGCTACGGCGGTGGCGATGGAGCGATGCTGGCGCAATGCGAGGCCGAGCGGCTGGCAAGGCGACGGCGACGAGCGCTGCGCTGTGGCGGGCGGAGGCGTAAGCGAAGGAGGAGGCAAGAGAGGAAATGAGAGTGCACGGGAGTGACTGAGCTGAGCGCGGGGCAGGTGATAGCATGTCATGGCCTAACGTGGCCCGATCAGCTGGGCCATCGGCGTCGTACGGCCTCCATGCGGTGGCCAAGTCCTACGACGGTCGGCCACTAATGGCCAGGCCGAACAGGCCATCAGAGCCCGCGCTCGAGCCTAACAGCGTGATTTGATGAAACTCAAACTCCTAATCCATGGCTCATTAGCGAAATGTTCCTTAACCAAAGTTGTAGACCTATATACCATCTCCAACTTCTATTAAAAGACAAAAGTCTAATTCTCAATGAATAAGGAGTGAAATCATCACAAAGTCAGGCAATTCAAATTAAAAACCAGAAATGACTTATAAATTTTCTAAGTGTTGAAAACTTGTGTTTTGCTGATTTTTGTGAGCTCAAAATGACCAATCTATGCGCTGAATTAGCTCATGACCCAAAAATAAAAGTTGTTACTCTACTCAAATACTACAACTTTGTTTAAGGGTGCTTTTCCATTCAAAGACTCTATGACATAGTTCAACCTAGGTCAAACATACCACTTTAAAATGATGACTTACACTATAACTAATACTTAGAGACCAAACTAGCCTTAGTCATGAATACCAAAGTTGATCCTTAAGATATTCTAAACCTGTTTAAGGTACTCCTAAGGATCCACACATATTTCATACATTGGTTACAAGGAAACCCTAGCATAAGTAAGGCAATTAAGTAACAATACATGCAATATAAGCCAACATAGATCGAATACATGATATGCTTATGCTCATGAATGCTCAATGATGCTTATGCTCATGCAATGTCAAGGTTAACTGCATGCTTAACACCTAGGGAGTTACACTGTCTACACCGACGCCGAGCTGGACGACATCGAGAAGGAGGTGGCCCCTCTGGCACAGGACTTACCTACGACGGTTCTCACGCCTGTCTACACCGATGCCAAGCTAGACAACATTGAGAAGGTGTCCCCTCTGGCACAGGACTTACCTACCAAGATAGAGGATGAGATCATCCCCTCAAGAAATTAGTTAGGTAGATAAGCCCGATGGCAAACTTGTAATAAGTGGATAAGCTCTTAAATTTCGTTATGGCCAAATAGATTTTTAGCTCTTCTCCCCTTTTGTATAAAAAGGTTAATGCATTTCAATCATTTCTGTCATTTAGGCTGTAAAGCTCGGGGTGCGGGTGAAAAAACTCTGATCATGCTGGTGAGCAAAAATGTCATAGTCGCTGGGGCATAGGTTTCTTGCAGTCCGACCTGTTTTACTCAGCGTTCGTTTCCGCAACCCTTGCTTCTAGATCTTAACGTGAGAAAGGGTCAGGCACAACGAATGTTTGCCGGGTAGATATACACTTTAATGCATTCCGACTCTTTTCGTAGTTAAGGCTAAAAAGCTCGGGGTGGGGGCAAAAAAACTCTGATCACGCTGGTGAGCAAAAATGTCATAGCTGTTGGGGCGTAGATTTCTTGCAGTCCAACTAGTTTTACTCATTGTTTGTTTCCGCAACCCTTGCTTCTAGATCTTAACATGAGAAAGGGTCGGGCATAGAGAATGTCTACCGAATAGATATGCTCTTTAATGCTTTCGACTCTTTCTGTAGTTAAGGCTAAAAAGCTCGGGGTGCAGGCAAAAAACTCTGATCACGCTGGTGAGCAAAAATACCATAGCCGCTAGGGCATAGGTTTCTTGTGGTCCGACCAGTTTTACTCAGCGTTTGTTTCTACAACCCTTGCTTCTAGATCTTAACATGAGAAAGGGTTGGGCATAGAGAATGTCTACCAGACATATATGCTCTTATCAGCCCCTAAGTGAGGCCTGACCCTTTGCCGTTGCTAGGGTCGGGTGTCACCAAAGATCGAGGAGTCGATAGCGAAACCGATAAGAGAAAGCGTGCGTAGATTAAGGGTAAAAGTGACGTAGCTGTTCGATGTTCTAGGCGTTGATGAAGACTTCGCCATCGATGGTCTTGAGCTTATAGGTGCCTGGTCGGAGCACCTCCACGACGATGTACGGTCCCTCCCACGGCAGAGAGAGCTTGTGACGGTTCTTATTACTCTGGACGAGGCGGAGCACCAGGTCTCCGACGTTGAAGACTCGACCCCACACTCGATGGTTGTGGTACCAGCGTAACGCTTGCTGGTACCTGGCCGAGCAGAGGAGGGCAACGTCGTGCGCTTCATCTAGCTGGTCCATGGCATCCTCGAGGGATGCCTCGGCCCCCTGTTTGTCATATGCCCTGACCCTCGGTGCTCCATAATCGAGGTCGGTCAGGAGGATAGCCTCGGAACTGCAGACCATGAAGAATGGCATGTAGCCAGTGGCTCGGCTGGAGGTCATCCTCAGGCTCCAAAGCATCGCAGGAAGCTCCACGACCCATCGTCTGCCAAACTTGTTCAACCGGTTGAAGATCCTAGGCTTGAGGCCTTGTAGGACCATGCCATTCGTGCGCTCGACCTGCCCGTTCATGCGGGTGTGCGCCACAGTGGCCTAATCGACACGGATGTGGTATTCATCACAGAATCGGAGGAACCCTTTCCCGGTGAACTGTGTGTCGTTGTCCGTGATAATGGAGTTCGGGACTCCAAAGTGATGGACGATCTCAAGGAAGAACATCATGGCTTGCTCAGACTTGATCACAGAGATCGGTCGAGTCTCTATCTACTTTATAAACTTGTCTACGGCGACAAAGCAAGTGTGTATATCCCCCGGGCGCCCTCCTGAGAGGTCCGACCAGATCGAGCCCCTAGACCATGAATGACTACGTGATGGGGATCGTTTGGAGTGCTTGGGCTGGTAGGTGGGTTAGCCGAGCGTAGTAATGACACCCTTCATAGGTGCACACAATTTGTTCAGGGTCGGCTACTACGGTCGGCTAGTAGGAGCCTTGTCGAAACGTGTTTCCGACCAGAGTCCTAGGTGAGGCATGGTGCCCACAGACCCCATCGTGGATATCACTCAGCAACTGCTTCTGTTGTTCGATGGGGATGCAGCGCTATAGGATCCCAGTGTGGCTTTACCTATAGAGCTCGCCCTCAATAACGACAAAGTACTTGGCGCGACGCGTGAGCCGCCGAGCCTCCATTTTGTCCATCGACAACGCCTCATGAAGGAGGTAGTCGAGGTAAGGCGTCCTCTAGTCTGCTAGAGGGTCAGGCTCTATCGCTGGATCCTCATCAAGCTCCATGACTTCAGGGTTGAATGGAGCCGCCGGCTAGTTAGCCCCCCGGGCCCAGGGCACGTAGCCCATCACCAGTCTATTCTGGCTCCTCGTAGCGGATCGAGGGCTTGCATTGATCGCTTGCGAAGATGCCCATAGACACCGGCTCTCGACCGGATGCCGCTTTTGCCAGCGTGTCGACCGCCTCATTGAGACGCCTCGGGATGTGATTGAGCTCGAGATCATCAAACTTGTCCTCCAGCTGGCGGACTTCTCAGCAATACACAGACATGTTGGTGTTGTGGTAACTTGATTCCTTCAAGACTTGGTCGATGACCAGCTGGGAGTCGCCCCAGATGTCAAGCCGGTGGATACCTACCTCAATGGTGATGTGTAGGCCATTGATGAGTGCCTCATACTCGACCACATTATTGGAGGATGGGAAATAGATGTGAACCATGTACCTCATGCGTACCGCGAGGGGCAAAATAAAGACCAGCCCCGCGCCGGCGCCTTTCTTTATCAGTGATCCATCGAAGTACATCGTCCAGTACCCTGGGTCGATGACTGCTGGCGACATTTAGATCTCGGTCTACTCTATAACGAAATCAGCCAGCACTTGGGACTTGATGGCCGTCCGAGGGGCATATGAAATGCCTTGACTCATCAGCTCGAGTGCCCACTTCGTGATTCTTCCTATGGCATCCCGGTTTTGGATGACCTCACCGAGAGGGAGGGACGTCATGACCGTCACCGGATGCGACTCGAAGTAGTGACGCAACTTCCTTTTGGCGATAAGGATAACGTATAGAAGTTTCTAGATTTGGGGGTAGCGAGTCTTGGAATCGGACAAGACCTTGCTAATGAAGTACACGAGATGCTGCACTTTGACGACGTGTCCCTCTTCTTCTCGCTCTACCACCAGGGCAACGCTGACCACTTGCGTGGTGACCATAATGTAGAGCAGAAGCGGTTCCCCATTTGTTGGGGGGACTAGGATCGGAGCCTTCATTAGGAGCTGCTTGATCTTGTCAAGTTCCTCCTGGGCCTCGGACGTCCAGTTGAAGCGGTCGGCCTTCTTCAGAAGCCGATAGAGAGGGAGACCTTGTTCGCCAAGGTGTAAGATAAAGCGGCTGAGCGCGGCGAGGCACCCTGTAACTCGCTATACCCCCTTTATGTTCTGAATCGGGCCCATCCTCATGATGGCCGAGATCTTCTCTGAGTTGGCTTCGATGCCGTGCTCGGAGACGATAAAACCCAACAGCATACCCCTCGGGACCCTGAAAAAACAATTCTTGGGGTTGAGTTTGATGCCGTTTGCTCGGAGTTTCGTGAAGGTCTGCTCTAGGTCGGCCACGACCAGGTCAGCCCGTTTGGACTTGACCATGATGTCGTCTACGTAGGGTTCAACAGTTTGCATGATGAGGTCACCGAAACACTTGAGCATACAACGCTGATACATAGCCCCCGCATTTTTTAAACTGAACGGCACTGTGACGTAGCAGAACAATCCGAATGTGGTGATGAAAGACGTCGTGAGCTGGTCGAACTCTTTCATCGTGATTTGATGGTAACCGGAGTACGCATTAGGGAAGCAAAGGGTTTTGCACCCTGAGGTCGAGTCGACTACTTGGTCTATGCGTGGTAAAGGAAACAGATCCTTTAGACACGCTTTGTTGAGACCCGTGTAGTCAACACACATTCTCCATTTCCCAGTCTTTTTTTCATACAAGAACGGGATTGGCTAACCACTCGGGGTGGTATACTCCCTTGATGATCCCGGCTGCCAAAAGCTTTGTAATCTCCTTGCCGATGGCCCTGTGTTTCTCCTCATCGAAGCTATGTAGGCGCTGCTTCACCGGCTTGGAGCCTGGCTTGATCTTCAAGGCATGCTCGGCGACTTCTCTTAGAATGCCTAGCATGTGCGAGGGTCTCCATGGAAAGATGGATCTGTTGGCACGGAGGAAGTCGGCGAGCGCACTTTCCTATCTAGAGGAAAGCGTGGTGCCGATGCGCACCACTTTGCCCTTGGAGCCGCTGGGGTCTATGAGGACCTCTCTGGTGCCCTCTACAGGCTCGAAAGACTCAGGCAACCGCTTAGGGTTGGGCGCTTCTTCGACGACCTCCTCCCTGATGGCCGTAAGCTCTTTGGAGGCGACAATTGTCGTGGCGTGTTCGCAGCACTCGACCTCACACTCATAGTCGTGCTGGAAGGAGGTGCCGATGGTGATGACCCCGCATGGACCTAGGATCTTCAACTTTAGATAGGTGTAGTTGGGGACGGCCATAAACTTCATGCAGCATGGATGTCCCAGGATGGCGAGGTAGGTCCCGTGGAACCAGACCACCTCGAAGGTAAGGGTCTCCGTCCTATAATTGGTTAGATTCCCGAAGGTGACGGGCAGATCGATCTACCCAAGTGGCATGGCCAGCTTTCCAGGCACGATGCCGTGGAATGACGCCCTAGTCGGCCGGATGCGTGATCGGTTGATGCCCATGGCGTTGAGCGTTTCAGCGTACATGATGTTGAGGCCGCTGCCTCCATCCATCAGCACCTCGGTGAGCCACTTCGTGCCGATGATCGGGTCAACCACAAGCGAGTCTCTTCTCGGCTATAGGATGCTTTCCAGGTGGTCGGTTCGATTAAAGGTTATGGCGGACTCCGACCATTGGAGGAAGGAAGGCGTGGCCGGCTCGGCCGTATAGATGTCGCGACGCACAAGTTCTAGCAACGGTTGGAGTCATAGGCCACCGACCCTCCGAAGATCATGAGGTAGCCATCCAGCATCGAAAATCTACCATCCTTCCCCTCGACATCATCTACGGTCAGCTTGGGCTCCTTCCTATGCTCCCCCTTGTTGGAGCCTCTGGACAATAACCGCTTCATGAGGACACAGTCCTTGTATAGGTGCTTGACGGAGAAAGTATGGTTCGGGCATGGCCCTTCGAGCAGCTTCTTGAACTGGTCCGAGGTACCTTTGGTGGGCTTTCGACCCCCCTTGCGGTTGGTAGTGGCCATGAGTGAGCCCTCGCGCCGCTGCTTGTCCTTCTTCTTGTTGGGGCGGTTGGAGGTGCCTTCGCCAGCATCCTCGTCCTGCTTTGCCTTGCCTTTGGGGAGGTCGAAAATCGCCCCGACTGCTTCCTCGCCTGAGGCATGGCTGGTGGTGATGTCGAGGAGCTCCTTGATGGTTCATGGGCCCTTATGTCCCATCTTGCGAACCAGGGACACGCAGGTGGTCCTGGATAGGAAAGCTCCTACGACGTCGGGCAGCTCGTTGCACTACCGGGAGAAGCGCCGGATGTACCCACAAAGAGTTTCTCCGGACTTCTATCGGTAGTTTTTGAGATCCCATGGGTTCCTAGGATGCGCGTATGTGCCCTAAAAGTTTCCCATGAAGATCTCTTTTAGGTCCGCCCAACTTTGGATTCGGTTGGGCGGAAGGTGTTCAAAAAACGTTCACGTCAAATTGGCCAGGAACAATGGAAGGTTGCAGATAATGAAATTGTCACCATCCGCTCCACTGGCTT
>PUID01034836.1:16142-31200 GCA_002993905.1 Miscanthus sacchariflorus | reverse complement strand
AATCTTTTAAGCCTAATTAGACTATGATTGGACACTAATTGCCAAATAACAACGAAAATGCTACAGTACCCTTTTCCAAAAAATTTCGCCAACTAAATAAGCCCTAACTTAAGATACTTTAATAATTGGAAAAGTATATGCAATTTGTTGGTGCTTGGTTTGCCTACGTAGCATCCTTTGTTAAGTAATTAGTTGGTGATTGGTTCTCCTACATAGCATCCTATGCATTGTTAAGTTTGTGATTGGTTGTCTGCATAAGTGGTTTGTCTGTGCCATGTGCTGCATATGCGGTGCATGCATAGATGGATATGGGAAATTGATCATTATCGGGGATCAATACCAGGATACTCGAAGAGGAGGGGCTAATAACCATCAACATTGATTCGTCCGAGTAGTCAAGAGCGCGACTACAACTCCAACCGACCCCCAGGTGCGCAAACTCCGCCTCGCCCAACCTCTGAGGGTTGGCTCCGCCTCGCCCGACACCGAGGCCGCGGGCTCCGCCTCGTCCGACCCCTGAGGGTTGGCTCCACCTCGCCCCACCCCTGAGGGTAGCTCCGCCTCGCCCGACACCGAGGCCACGGGCTCCGCCTCGCCCGACCCCTGAGGGTGGCTCCGACCATCGACGGCGAAGTCTTCGTCAATGCCTGAAACATCAAGCAGCTACGTCGCTTTTACCCTTAATAAACACACACTTTCTCTTATCAGTTTTGCTATCAACTCCCCGATCTTTAGTGACACCCGATCCCAGCTACGGCAAGGGGTCGGGTCTCACTCGGGGGCTGATAAGAGGATGTATATCTGGTAGACAGTCTCTACGTTCGACCCTTTCTCACGATTAAGACCCAGAAGCAAAATTTGCGAAAACAAACGCTGAGTAAAACTGGTCGGACTGCGAGAAACCTACGCCTCGACGGCTACGGCGCCTTTGCTCACCAGCGTGATCAGAGTTTTTTTTCCACACCCTAGGCTTTTTGGCCTTAGCCATAGAAAGAGTCGGTACGCGTTTAAGAGTCTGTCCGACTGACGAACATTCTCCATGCCCGATACCCTCTCACGTTGAGACCTAGAAGCTAGGGATACGAAAACGAACTCTGAGTAAAACTAGTCGTACTACGAGAAACCTACGCCTCGGCGGCTACGACGTCTTTGCTCACCAGCGTGATCAGAATTTGTTCACCTGCACCTCGAGCTTTACGACCTTGACGACGGAAAGGGTCGGAATGCACTAACATTTTTATACGAAAAGGGGAGAAGGTCTCAAAACTGTTTGGCCATAACGAAAATCTAAGAGCTTGTCCATTTATTACGAGTTCGTCGCCTGGATTATCTGCCTAACTAAATTCTCGCGCAGGATGTTCTCATCCTCTATCTCCGTAGGTAAGTCCTGTCCCAGCAGGGCAATACAAGTGATCGGACGGCTTAGCCATTGCCGAGGGATGGATAGGGAGCAATAGGATGCCCCACGCGGGTTATGCCGACCCCATCACGGACGATGGGCCCAGATTTCGCTCGAACATATTCGGTAAGGGCTCCCTGAAACCGTCATTCATACCATTGAGGTAAGTCCTATACCAGCGGGTCACCCAAATTGATCGAACGATTCAGGCCGCTGCCGAGAGACGGGGCATCCTTACCTTACGTGCATTAATTTTTCTATCAAGCCCTCGACCCCAGCAACGACAAGGGGTCGGGTCTCGCTCGGGGGCTGGCAAGAATGTCTATTTGGTAGACATTCTTGATGCCCGACCCCTTTCTCGTGCTAAAACCTAGAGGCAAGGTGTGCGGAAACAAACTCTGAGTAAAACTGGTCGGACCGCTAGAAATCTACGCCCCAATGGCTACGACATTTCTGCTCACCAGCGTAATCAGAGTTTTTGTCCCCACACCTTGAGCTTTAGCCTCCGCCTTCCCTAAAAGGATTTGGAGGGACCCACCGGTGGAATCTCCATCGAGGAGAAGCCGGCAAGTCGCCCGAGCTGGTCAAAGGGTTTGGGTCGCGGCTGAGAGATGGGTAGGGAGCAGTGGGATGCCCCATGTAGGTTACGCCAGCTCTGTCGCGAACGATGGACCCAGACCCCACACGGACATATCTGGTAAAAGCTCCCCAAACTCGACACTCGAGCCATCGAGGTAACTTTACCAACCCCCACTTTACTTATCCAGTACATGAGCATTCATTCATCCATTCTCATGCATGCATTCATACGCTCATTCATACATTCATTCATTCATTCATACATTCATTCATGCATTCATACATTCATCTCATACATCGAAGCATTGCATATGCAATTATTGCATCACAACGCTTCGTGTCGCGTCATGAAACGGTAGTTGTCTCACTCGACATGAGCGGCAACCGACCAAGGTTCGAAGGCTGGCCCACGAAGGGCTCGAGGTCGCCTCGCGTCAAACAGAGCCAGGGGAGAAAAACCGAGATGAGCCCTAGCGGCCCTTGCGCAACCTCGCTCAGAAGCAAACAAGGACATCTCGACCATTCTCGTTCGATCCTAACCTCAAACCAAGCCCACAGAATCTCCATCGAGGAGAGGCCAGCGGGCCACCCAAGCCAATCGAACGGCTCGGGCATCTATCGGGAGGTAGGTTAAGGAGCAGTGGAATGTCACATGAAGGCTATGTCGACCCCGTCTGTGAATGACGGATCTAGATTCCACTCGGACGTGCCCGTTAGCGAGCTCACCAAGCGCGACACTCGAGCCATCGAGGCAAGTATCGTTAGCTCAGTCCCTCTAGTTACGGAAACCGAGGACGGGGTGACGCAAGAAATTTGGCCGACCCCAACCAACCCCCATGAGGCACGGGGGCTCGAGCCACCTAACCCGAACTCAGGAATCCACCTGACCGAGGTTTAAAGGCCGACCCATGAAGGGCCTAAGGCCACCTTGTGTCGAACAGAGCCAGGGGAGAAAACGTAGATGAGCCCTAGCAGCCTTTGCCCGACCCACTCAGAAGCGGACAGGGTCATCTCGACCTTCTCGTTTGATCCTAACCTCGAGTCGAGCCCACAAAATCTCCATCAAGGAGAGGTTAGTTGACCACCTGAGTCGCTTTCGGAGCGACACGAGCATCTGCCAGGAGGCAAGTTAAGGAGCAGTGGAATGCCACATGAGGTCTATGCCGACCCCGTCATGAACGGTGGACCCGGATTCCACTCGAACATGCCCGATAGCGAGCTCATCGAGTGTGTCACTTCAGCCATCGAGGCAAGTGACGTTAGCTCAACCCCTTCGTTTGCGGAAACCGCAGATAGGGCGATGATCACAAAGATGAGCTAATCCTCGACCGGACCCTTGTTACGCGCGGGGGCTCGAGGAAAGTTGGACTCGCAAGGAGACCAAACGCGTGGTCGTAGAACGTTGGCTCAGATCCTAGGGAGGGAGTACACATGAAAACAAGAGATGATTTCTCCTACTAGTTCTGCTATTCTCTCCTTGATCTTTAGTGACACCCGACCCCCAGCAATGGCAAGGGGCCGGGCCTCACTCAGGGGCTGATAAGGGTATACATACACCCTTTCTTAAACTGTCGCCGCGCCCAACACCCTTCCTCACGTTAAACCTAGTAGCAAGGTCTATGGAAACGAACGACTGAGCAAGGCTGGTCGGACTACGAGAAACCTACGCCCCAGCGGCTACAGCACTCTTGCTTACCAGCGTGATCAGAGTTTCCCTCCTACACCTCGAGCTCTACGGTCTTAACAAACGGAAGGGTCAGAACACACCAAAACAAAAAACAGATTTGATCAAACGAAAGGACAAGTTTGTTTAAAAGATACACAAGGGTCGACACTTGTCTGCTTGTTACATGAATGATTGCCCGACTTATCTGGCTAACTAACCCCTTTGGGGGAGAACTATGCTCTCTATTCTATCCGTCAGGTCCTACGAAAGGGGAGCCACCGCCGTCTCCATCTCCTCCAGCTCGTGGGCTTCATAGCCCGGCGTGAAGTCGTGGCTCATCACCTCTAGGTCGATGCTGTCTCCATAATGAGAACAAACAATCGCGAAGGATTGGTTAACCCCGGCGCGAAGCGCATTCCTCTCGAGCTGGCACACCCGGGCTGTGATCACAACGGCATGGGCCGTGTGTGAGCTGGTCCCCTTCGATCGCACCACCTCAAGGTCATCGTAGAACACTCCGAGGGCGGCGCTTAGGATGTCGAGCTCGTTGCTCTCCACCTAAAGACTCCTCCTCGCCTCGGCGAGGTCCACGGCCAGCCCGACAGAGACGCTCTTGGCCTTCAGCTTCTGGGTTGTCGTATTTCCGAGCTTGGCCTCGAGGAAGCCGACCTTCTGCTGCGCGTCGTCATGCTCTTGGCAGGCCCGGTCACACTCTCAGAGGGCCTGGTCACGCTCCTCGCGAGCCACGCCACGCTCTGAGCAGAGCCTCTCCATGGTTTGGGGCAGCTCATCCCGCTCTCCGTGCAGCCGGGCGACCACCGCGGCGTCTAGACTCACCTTCTTCTCTAGGACCGCAAGCTTCTCCTCGGCCCCTAGCTTTAGCTCTCTTTCCATCTCAACCTCGACCAGAAGGTTGAGAATCCGCTGGTAGGTCTTGGCGTCCTTCTAGAGCAGCTCATCCCGGTCCTTCCTAACCTTGGTGGCCTCCTCGTTGTCCCTCCGCGATCTCGCCGATAGGGCTTCGAACGCCCTCTCGACCTCATCAGCATGCCGCTGGGCCTCGACCACCCGTAACCGAAGACTGTCCGCCTCCTCAGCAAGGGGAGTTGGCTTGGCCACCCTCTGCTAGGTGGCAACAAGCTGAGCGATCACCTCCCCGCGCAGCCGTGCCTCCTCGACAAGGTGGTCCTAGGTTTCCTTCAGCTCACGAAGGAACTGAGACTTTCCTCGGCTACTAGCGATAAGGGACTGAAAGGAGACGATGGTCAGAATACAAAAAATATATAGAGAAAGAAAGGGGTGAGAAATAGGGTCAAGAGAATACCCGGCCAGAGGGAACGACAACATCGCGCAAGGCACCTCAGGTGTAGTCTAGGGCTTCGAGCACGGACACGATCCCCATGTCGAGGCTCTCCCGCTCCATGCTCTCTGCGGCATCGTCGAGAATGAAGAGCGTCGATGTTGGATCCTCCGGACTCGCCCACCGGAGTAGGGGCTCGCCCCGTGTAGGCGAGTCGTTGCTCACCGACGTAAGGGCCAGGGACGACTCCCCACCGACCCTTCTCGCCATGACGTCCCCGCTGGGACACTCCCTCCGGCGATGAAAGGGGTCAACAGTATGGATACTGACTCCTCTCCTAGCACTATGACCTCCGGAGACCCCTCGACCGTATCCCCCTCCGTCTGGTAAACGCCAAACACCATCACCTGGGCCGCCGATGGAGCGGGTCATGCCGGTTCCTCAGGCGCTGCCACGATAACGCCCGACTATGACCCGCCTGTCACAGCCACTACCACCTCCACCTGCGTCGATGGGGTCTTGACCGGCTGCGTCGCGCCTGCCATGGTCGACGCCGCGAGCGCGGTCGGCAGCCCCATCCACCCTGTCATCAGCAGCAGTATCGCCGCCATCGCTGGCTGCTCTGTGACCCTCGAAGGCATCCCTTGAGCCCCCGCATCCGTCCGTCCCATCGAGGGCACGGGCGCCACCGTGGGCAATGCCTGACCGACCGGCGACGCAGTCACGCTGGCGCCGCTCCTGCCCGAAAAGGGCACGATGCCAGCCAACGGCTGCTGCTTCGCTTGAAGGGCGATGCTCTTCTTTGGCGCCAGCACCAAAGGATTACGCTGCCTCCCGACGCTGCAAGAGACGAAAAGCATAAGTAACGATGAAATCCGACCAAAACAGGAAAAAACAGAGAAGTTGATAACTCACCTCAGCGTCGTTGGGCGGTAGATACATTTAGGGGGTGAACCCCCTGACCTCTGCTCTACCTCGTTGGGGCAAGGCTATTTCGAGCCCGCCCCCTGCTCCTGGGTAGAGGGGCTCACTCCCCTTGAATCTTGAGGCGCGATGGCAGAGCCACCCACCTCCACTGGCACCTCGGGCGCGGCGATAGAGCCGCCCGCCCCTGTTGGCTCCTGGGGCAGGCTGACGGTATGGCCTGTCTACGTCAACTCCCCAGACGTGCCCTCCCCTCTGTGGAATGGGAAGGGTCCCGACTCCTGCGAGGATGAACTGATACCTGTCAGCACATCCTCGTTCTCTAGGTCGTCCCACTCGATGTAGTCAACTACCTCGTTGTCATCTCCATCATCATCATCACCATCGTTGTTGGTATCCTCCCTTCGCTCCCGTGCTTGTAGCTTCCACTGCTTCTTCTTCCTCTTGTCCTCCTTCGCCTTCCTCAACCGCTCGCCTAGGATCAAAGTGGGGGTTGATCCCTAGGAGTCCCTCACACAGGGCGACGAACGCCGCCATGTGCTAGATCCCATTGGGATTGAGGTGTTGCAGCTCGATCTTGTAGTCGTGCAGCAGCCCTCGAAGAAATCTATGGGCGAGGGCCATGAACCCATGCTCATGGAAGTGGGCGAACGACACCACGTAGCCATCGGGCGGCGGTGGCAGATCCTCCTCGCCGGGCAGCAGCCACTCCTCGGCCGAGGTCCGCGCACGGAGAAGACCACGATAGATGAGGCCCTCCATACGCTGGAAGGTGATGTTAGGACGACACCACGGATCCATTAGAGGTGGGGACAGTTGGATGCGGGCTCGACGACGGCGAGGATGCGGAGACAGTGAACTCTAGGCGATAGGTGGCGGCGGTCATGGCTGCGGAAGCAAGGTATGGAACCCGGGGGGTGAACCCTTCGGTTTTATAGGGGCGACGGGTGCGAGGAAACCAACCGCCCGCCTAGATCTCCGCGCCTGCCATGATCAGCCACAACGTCTCGCCGTGGGAAGTATGCATGAAATCTCTGTTTGTTCTCTCGGAAAACTCACCAGATGTTTTGCCTCTCCGGACGGGCCATGACTCGTCACAAGTAAGAGGAATACGGATAAAAAAACACCTATACGGCCCACCTGGGACTAGGAGTTCGAAAGTTGGCCCATCGACGGGTTTGAAAACCGCGCCGGGCACCCTTAGAGTAAGAGATGGAAAGGGATATGCCTACAAGCGGCCAGTACCCAAGCGCACGAGCGCCACGGGCATCCTGGCCCACGATCGAGTCTCGGCGGGGTACCCATCCATGGGTTTTCCCTGAAGAAAGGCAAAGAGCCCTTAGGACCGGTCGAACGGACCCGAGAACCATATGGATTGACCGTTGAGAATCTAAAGTCGGTCACCAAGCTTACCCTAGCCAGATCCCCACGAATGGGATGCCGGGACCCCACTCGAGCTAGACAGCTAACAACTCCCCAAGCACCACGGCTCATCCATAGATGAAAATCAGGGCATGGCTCACCCCTCCGGTTGCGGAAACCATTGACGGGGTGATAATCACAAAGGCGAGTCGACCTTCGATCGGACCCCCGCTACGCGTGGGGGCTCGAGGAAAGTTGGACTCACAAGGAGACCGGACACGTAGTCACAGAACGATGGACCCCCGTGGGGGTTGAAAATTAGGAAAGACCTTTTCCAACCCACCAAAATCTCACTGCCATACCCGCGAAGGGTCCTACCTCGATGAGAGGGAATCACCGTTCCCAGGACATGTCGTGGGCAACAAAAGAAGGCCAAGGCCCTCAGAGTCCTCCCATTCGGAAAAAACCTCTGAAGGAGTATTCTACTCCTCCACAGGCTCGCGGGCTACTATCAGGGACCAATACCAGGGTACCCGAAGAGGAGGGGCTAATAACCATCAACATTGATTCGTTCAAGCAGTCAAGGGCGCGACTACAACTCCAACTGACCCCCAGGTGTGCAAACTCCACCTCGCGCCGATCCCTGAGGGTTGGCTCCGCCTCGCCCGACACCAAGGCCGCAGGCTCCACCTCGCCCGACCCCTGAGGGTTGGCTGCGCCTTGCCCGACACCGAGGTCGTGGGCTCCGCCTAGCCCGACACCGAGGCCACGGGCTTTGCCTCGCCCGACCCCTAAGGGTGGCTCCGCCTCGCCCAACACCGAGGCCACAGGCTTCGCCTCGCCCGACCCCTAAGGGTGGCTTTGCCTCGCCCGACACCGAGGCCGTGGGCTCTGCCTCACCGAACCCTAAGGATGGCTCCGTCTCGCCCGACACCGAGGCCACGGGCTCCACCTCGCTTGACCCCTGAGGGTGGCTCCGCCTCGCCCGACCGCTGAGGGTGGCTCCGCCTTGCCCGACACCGAGGTCGTGGGCTCCGCCTTGCCCGACACCGAGGCCACCGGCCCTGCCTTGCCCGACCCCTGAGGGTGGCTCCGCCTATGGGCTCCGCCTCGCCTGACATCGAGGCCATGGGCTCCGCCTCGCCCGACACAGAGGTCGTGGACTCCGCCTTGCTCGACCTCTAAGGGCTGGCCTCGCCTCGCCCGACCCTTGGGTTTGGGCTCCGCCTCGCCCGATCCTTGGGTTTGCACTCCGCCTCGCCCGGCCTCTGGGGAGGAACTCCGCCTCGCCCGACACCGAGGTTGGGGGCTCCGTCTCGCCCGATGGAGACCCATATCGCCGTCAACCACTCTAGGTCCAAGCGTATGGGCCTGGGTCAAAGCTCTGACACCAGGAAGATGACCGACATGCCCCGATATAAACTGTGGCTGTGACGGGCCATACCTAAGGATTCACATCAGGAACAGTGTCGGGCGAACCGGTGCTATTCTACCTAACCCTCGTACGAACACTGACAAGCGCGTCAGTTCGCCACGACGTCCGCCAGGACGGAATGGAGCGTCACGACCGGGAGACGTCGCCTGCGCATGACGCCAGTGACGGATAGGGCCGCGACGTGAAGTTGTCTCTGTTGACGTCTACAGGGTCGCCGGGACCCGCATAGAAGAGAAAAAGGACCCGACGATCCTGGAGCACTTCTTCTCCTTCTGAATCTCCTTTTTCCCTCCGCTGTAACCCGTGCTTTTCCTTGGCCTATAAAAGGGAAGGCATGACGTCCCATTAGGGGGCATCGAACCAACGATCGCAACACATCGCATCGAACCATCGGACTCGAATCCGATCGATCCACCAAACCCCGAACACGTAGCCAAGCAGCGTTCGAGCTCTCGGCACCCGTTCGCTCCTCTCACCAGAGACTTGGGACATGTCCCTCTCTCGACAGTTTGTAACCCCTACTACAAACTTTCAGTGCTAGTAACACGAGCAGTAGCAACGAACTGGATATAGAGATATTCTGCCCGAACCAGTATAAATCTCGTGTCCTCTTGGCACACCATCCGAGCCAGACGCGCAATATTTGAAATTTACTTGTCGGTGGCAACTCGAAACACCGACAACCATTTTGTCGGATGAGCCTAGGTCTACTTTTAGTATAATGCTAGCGTGCATATGGGTCATGTAGAGAACCAAATAAGTGGGAATTGCACTATGGGCCTAGATAAGAGGTAATCCATGCAACCAAATGGACATTTGGTGAAGTCTAAAAAGTGGATGGCACAATTCTCTAGATTCTAGGTACTTTGTCCTTTATTGTTTAGTGAAGTTAAAGTGAATGGCACAATTCTCTAGAATCTAGATGCTTTGTCCTTTATTGTTGTGGCCAGTTATGCAAGTTGTAGGTGTGGCGTGTTTTGATCATGGAGCTAATAATTTGCCCATATTTTTGGATACCAATTAGAAAGCCTAAGTGTGGGCTAATTCTAAATTAATAAGAGCTAACGAGGGCTAACGGTTGGTTAGAATCTATTAGTCTTTATTAGCCCATAATTAACTTATGTTTAATTTATTTTTATAAGGTGGGCTAATTTTTAGTCTAGGATCTTAGTCTAGGATCCAACGTACCCTTGGTAGTACAACCGGCTTTATGGATTTCTCTGCTCTTTCTAATGTGTCATGGATTTCTCTGCTCGATCCAATGTGTCATGTCATGCTGACAGCACTTGAAATTAAATCCACGCCTTGTTTAGATTGTAAGTTTTTTCACTCTATTTCCATCACATTAAATTTTTGGACACATGTATAGAGTATTAAATGTAGATAAAAAAAACTAATTACATAGTTTGATTGTAAATTACGAGACGAATCTTGTGAGCCTAGTTAGGCCATGATTGGACAATAATTATTAAATACAAACGAAAGTGTTACCGTGTTAAATTCTGATTCATAACCCTAATCTAAACGAGGCCCAAATTAAAGTACCCCGAATTCTAGCCAGCACACTGCAATTCTGCAAAAGCGTGCACCGCTATTGGAGTACTCCCTCCGTYCCATTAAGTTTGTCGTTGGAAAACCGTGCCCCCCTCACAATCYCGATTCCCGAGCGACAAACTCAATGGGACGGAGGGAGTATGTAGGACGAAGCACTACACTTCAACATGGGCAATTTACTGATGGGACTAGAATATCTTTTTATTTATCATAACGTGTCGTGTCATTGGATTGCTGTTATTTTGAAATCTATAGGAAGAGGCCTGCGCAGGTTCTGGTTTGTGATTAACTCTAACCAATATATACGTAGTAAATATTTTTTTATGCCCGACCTTTCTAGATATCTTTGGGTTAATTTCTGGTATATCCAGTATTACCGTATTTAGTGTCCCGATCTGTCGGTCAGTTCAAATCCAAAAAAAAAACGGCCTTTGTCTGGACTTAAATTTTAGAACAATCTAACAGATGACCTCGTGTCATCTTTCATACATACGTATATACCCACGTCAACTTACGTACGAGATGAAAGATTGAAAGTTGTTGTGGATGAAAAGGCTACCTTTGCAGTCAAGCTTCTTGTTGTATCTATGCACGGATCCACCCGTTGACTGCATAAGTAAAACGGAAATAGAAGTGAACTAATGTTCTCGCTAATGCTAATCAGTAATCACACGATTAACCTTCCTTTTAGTTATATCATAAACCGGATGTGTATACGCACGTGATCTGAGCTGTGTCCTAGACCGTGGAAGGTATCATCAGATTTTATCATCGCATGGCCTGGCGGCTGGCGCGGCTTGGAGCTCTCACTCGACCTTGACGTGCCGCGACGGCCGACGACGGTGCGAGTACTTCTCCCCGCTCCAGTGCTCCAGTGCGTACGTTTGAGCTAGCGAACGGCCGGGGTGGTGCCATGAAAAACTGGAAATCTATTGAATGATGGGCACAACGACAAGCATAGGAATAGGACGATCGACAATGGCCCATCGCACGTCGCAGTACCGTACGGCGCCCTCCTTGTCCAGAGCTGAGCCTGCAGCGGATGACCCACAACAGTCTTTTGACCTGAGCCTTGTCTCCGATCCAAACCCTAATATCGCGGGATAGGCAGCATTTGGGAAAGCTCTGGCACCCGCGCGCATGCCCCGGGGACCAGGCCGCACTGGACGGACGACGCGCGAGAGCGAGCTGAGTTCGGCTCGATCTCACCTGCGAATCTACCGTCGCGGCGTCGCCGTCGCCGTCGTGGAGGCAGAGCCAGAGAGCGCGCCCTGTGCGCTGTGGCCCGTGGCTGCGGGGCGCGGGCCGTGGTAGTGCGAGTGGTGTAACTAATGTACCGTATGATGTATCTTCACTTTCACCTGTCGTCGCGCTCCGGTCTTGCTCTAAACATGTACCGTATGATGTATCTTCTATCTACTGGGGCACGTTTCCCTCGAGATTTTTATGGTCAAAATAATAGGGCTTCATGAACCGAGATGATGATTTGCTAGATTGCTGCTGGGCAAGGTGATACTCGATCAGTACTACGTAGAATATAGTACATCAATGAGGCAACCGTCAATGAACCTGATTGCTCCATCGTATCGTCAGAGGATGAAAGCGTTGGCGCGTGGCTAGCAGCACCTAATTGCTGTCCGGACACCGATTCGGAGGAGATTATTACCAAGACCATGATATATAGATATCTATCCCTAAACTGCTAGACACTGGAGTTCTTTTTTTGGCTTTTACCTACTCTATTTGGTAGGTAAAAGTTTTCAGCCTCATCGAGTCAAATTTAATGGACGACGATGGCGAATGAAACGTTCGTCCCTCCTGCGATCTAAGTAAAAGCAAACTAGTACGATGGGACCAGCCAATACAAAAGTGCCCCAATAAAAGCTGTGTTTAGTTTACGAAATGAAAATTTTTGGATGTCACGTCGGATGTTTCAGGGATATCGGAAGAGGTTTTCGGATACTAATAAAAAAAACTAATTACATAGCTCGCCTGGAAACTGCGAGACGAATTTATTAAGCCTAATTAATCCATCATTAGCGCGTGTTAGTTACTGTAGCACTTATGGCTAATCACAGACTAATTAGTCTTAAAACATTCGTCTCGCGATTTCCAACCAAACTGTGCAATTATAGTTTTTTTCGTCTATATTTAATACTCCATGTATATGCCGTAAGATTTGATGTAATAGTTTGGAGCGAAAATTTTTAGGAAGTACACCAGGCCAAAATTGTGGACTACCAACATGGAACGCGTACAGCGTTCGAACTGTTAGCAACTATTAGGGTATCACCTTTTTTTTAGATGCGTCCGTACGTAGCCGAAGATAGCCCCACTAACTTTGTCGTGTTCTTATGGTTGGACTATGCAAACGAAAACGGACTCCCTAAGATAGTGTGTACCGCACAACTATGTGTTTAATGTAATTCCAATATATGAATTATTTTTTATATTAAAAGATTAAAATTCAATAGCATCTATTCTTTTTCTACCTTTAGCCTTCTTCTACCTTCAGGCAATCACAAGATCATAGATTCACAGATCACATATCACAGAAAATAATTTTTTTTCTATGGAAGGACAAATCACATAGCGGTTTGTTTCATTGGCTGCCCATTCGTCATGGGTCGTCGCGTCGTGGGGTCCCTGGCCGGGAGCGATTCTCCATGCGCGAAGGAGGCAGTCGAGGCGTAGAAGTCGCTTAGGACAGTCGAGGCGCAGAAAGCGCACTGCTGGTGCTGCGCTGCCGCGTGCGCTCGCCGTGTGTTTTTTTGTGCTAAAAAATCCATGTGTTTTTTTTTTCTAAAACACATGTGTATTGTATAGCATTTCTGAAGATAAAACTATTAGGGGTGTTTGGATTTATTGACATTTTTAGCTAGTTAATTTTTAGTATAGGGTGTCTGGATCCACCTGCTAATAGATGGTTGGATAATGAGCTAAATGTATAAACTGTTAGCAACTATAAACTTTGCTAATGAAACTAATAGTTAGCAGCCCTTCAGCTAATAATCAGTAGGTTTATTAGGAGGTCTGTTTGAATTAACTAGTAGTAATTTTAGCTGTTAACTTTTAGTGCTAATGGATCCAGGCTCTATTATTGTGTATGTCAGGTCAAAATCACGTCCACAACCCTCTATTATTGTTGTTATTAGCGCTGGTCTTTTTCTGCAAGGATGGTAACTTAAAGTTGGAATCAAACATGTTCTAAGGGCTTGTTGGGTACAACTTATGTTACAGTTTTACAAAACTGTTTTTTAGTTTTTCCTAAATCCTACAAACAAATATTCGAAAAACTTCTTCCTAGAAGTTTTTTTTTAGCTTTTCTCACATGCACGTTTTCTGAAAACAGTTTTAGCTTTACGCGTGAAGCTATTCATGGATCCGAAGCTTAAAAGAAATTACTTTACTATAGTAAGTTGAGCTATATATCAAACAGACCTTACGTTCCTATATGTTCACTGATGGGCATCTTTTGCTTCGATCTCCCTATGTGTATGTGATGGAGCAAGCATAGGCGTGGTGTGCTGTACGTTACAACTTAAGAGACCAGATCACGTGCCACCACCGTGCTTACGTGCCTCGCCACCGCATGCGTCCCAAAATCTTTTTTCACGATGGACATGGTGCATTCCCATTTCCCAAATCATTTTCCTGAAGCATATGCATCAGAATATCTTTTTTGAGAACGATATGTGTCCAATATCTGGCTAGACGCCGGGGAATCTCCCGCTACGCCAACTTGGCTGGCGCCTGGCGACACCAGTGATCCCTCCGCTTTTGAGCGCGCGCGCGTCAAATCCGTTGAGCTCGTCGAGCGTGACGCCCGCGTGTCCAGCCGCTGGATTGCGGAATCTGCCATGTGAAGCCCAGGCTCTTCGACGATGGAAAGCGGCGAGTGCGACGGCTGCGTCCCTCGTCTTAGTATCCCGTGAGGCGACACGTAAAAGTGAAGGGTGTGGTAGTGGTAGCGCCGTATCCCCATTAGTCCGTCCCTGAGCGAGTGACTCGGACAGCCGGACAGGGTTGTCAGCTGCTCAGCTCCGGCCGTTCCGGCGTCCGACCACACGGTTACACGGCTGGATCTGAAATCCTCGCCGAGTGTATGTTACGACTCTAGCAAGGTTGATAGGGATACCGGCATACTCAGGAAGACGAGAAACGGGAATTTGATTTGTTTATTCGCTGACCTTCCAATCGCTCACACAGCGAATTCTTATCTGAGTAAAACAACGAAAATGGGCCAAGCCCAGGAATTACACCCCTGCGACATACAAGTCGGCTTACGGGCCCATTAGCTAGTGTAGCCCAAACACTATGCATGGCATAAGACCCATTCCGTGACAATCCCTCCTCCTTAAGTTGCAACGCGTCCTCGCGATGYAGTAGTCGACGTGGACAGCGCCCTGGCACTACTAAAAAAGTGCACATCTGAGACGATCTAATAATGTCATAGTAAACGCTAAAAGCGTCATGGAAAGATATCTATGACGAAGTTATGACGAAATTATGTTCGTCATCTTTGTAGCGTCACAAATGTTGCACTGTGACGATTTGTCGTGTTTCATCACAGATAAGTTNAAGCATTGCAACATTATCAGGCAAGCTGTAAGTTGACTCCATGGCAGAGAATTTTGCAACATGTGAATTCGCCCAGTTGCCTCCATCCTGGAAAACAAGTAGGTGCATGTTAAACAAAGGAACAACTTGTCGAACAATCATGTTAATATGGAAAGTTTTACCCCATACCTGCTCTGTGAAAGCAAGAAGGAGAGGGGAGTATATTTCCTGGCCAAATGTCCGACGCCACCGAGCTCCTTCTCCTTGTGGATCTATTTT
>PUID01034832.1:21583-34049 GCA_002993905.1 Miscanthus sacchariflorus | reverse complement strand
TAATTAGTTTTATTTTTTATTTATATTTAATGCTTCATGCATGCGTCCAAAGATTCGATGTGACGAAAAATCTTAAAAAAATTTGCAAAATTTTAGGAACTAAATAGGCACAGTATACTCGTTGGGATAATCGTAATGTAACTAGAGGTTCTCCTAATCCTCCCAAAAAAACCAAATCAGTTCTCCTAATCATGGAGCTCGCATATAGTAGTCCTCCTAGCAGTACCGGACCGTGTCAGTGATGACTGATGAGACATCAGTGGGCTAGTGGTTGTGCGCCCGGGCGGCCGGCGCATGGAGGAGCACGGAGGCATCGAGAACCCGTGACGCGCCGAAACGAGCAGAGGAGCAGTTGTCGGCGGATGCCGTGTCCCCATCCCCGTCGTACAAGCCGGCAGCGGGAAAACATGGAGGGGATGGTGGTTTTTGTCCAGGGCCGGTGCCGGAGTGGCGCGCCGAACCATCTCGCCTCGCCGTCCTTTGAGGAATTGTCGAAAGGAAGGAGGTCTGGTTTCGTGTGGTTGATTGATGATGCGTGTGGTGGTGGTGCCGTGCATGTTGTTATCCATCCATCGGAAGAATCTCGAAGGGGCAAATGCGTTTCTTGTTCCAAGGAGATTGATTGATTGATCTATAGGCCAGATGATATCTCGGCGTTGGACCCTGTGGGTTTTGTTTCAATTTCAAAAAAAAGATCATTTTTTAGTGAGACAGGTAACGGCCGTGAACAGGATAGCTGATACAAAGAAACGTCCTTACAGATACTCCTAGGACTAGGACTAGGAGTAGCACAATTGCCAAAAACAAAAAAAAAATGTTTGAGGAGTGTAATTCAGCTCTCCAAATGGTTCAACGACTATATATGCCATCACTAAGCTCTGGACAAATTCTAGCTGTGTCCGGACCACTGCCCTCACTAGCCGTAGAAAAGATCAGCAGCAGCACTGCAGCGGCGTGGAGCACATGTTGTGATGGTAACCGGGACCCGGGGCCAGCAGCAGCGATCGACGACGACTCCAGGCACGCACAGGCGGGGCCCCAGTCAGCTAATCCCGGCGGCCCAATTAGCGGCGAGGGGTCACGTCGCCGGCGCCTCCTAATCCACACAAGCCACGAGTACGCGCCTCTCTGCACGCGTGGCTCGCGGACAGGTCCCCGGCCGGCGCTTTGCCTGAGCTGGCGCCGCAAGCGACCCGCTCCCGGTCGCTGTCTCAAAGCAGCGCTGGAATCTTGCAAGAATCCCCCAGCATCCGCCGAGCTTGCGAGATGGTTAAAGGCAGACTACACTCGTATGGACAACGTTGTTACCGACCATGACGCTCCAGGGAAAAAGAACAAGATTTTAGCATTTTTCATGCAAGACGATAACACAGGACAGTGGAGAGACATGGCCGAAATGGCGAAATTTTCGTCTGAAAGCTGACTCGGATAGCCCAGTATTTATTTATTTATTTCTCTGGTTCTGATGACTCGCCTTGTGCGTGGCTTAAAAAATAATAGTAGCACCTACACAAGAGGCTGTACCGAGTTTTTCTTATACCTTTTCTAGTGATGATTGATGATTCTTTATATTATCGTATATCGTAACCATTCATTCCAATCTGTACCACTCCCTCGTTGATCCCCCCATACTACAGAGCAACGTATCGTTACATGTAATATTTCTTTTTGTTATCACTTGGAGTTTATTAATGGAGTTCTCACGTTATTCGGCATGTTCGTTTGTTGGTTTCTGTGTTGATAAACCCGGCTGGTGCTGGTTTGTTGTAACTTGTAAGAGGAAAACATTGTTGACTGACTGATAAGCCCTGGCTGAAACCAACAGGCAAACAGACTGATTGTCCCAAGACGCATTTAAAAAGGGATAAATCATATAATTCATAAAAAATATTTAAAAGATCTAACCATCGATTCAATATGATCTAATGATGATTAAATGGTTGATAGAATTAGCTAGATGATATATTTATTTCCTAGAAGAATTACCAGACTCGTTACGAAAAAACAATATAAAGTAATCCCTAAATTTACATCTATTTACCGACATATGCTATTTTAAAAACATGATCTACAACAAAATTGCATCTAACTTACCACTTACGTTATTATACAAACTAAACCAAAACAACCCCTCGGGACTACATCTAAATTACCAACAAATTCTATTAAGTAAATTCTTCTAATTGGCGATGGTGGGGAGACAACGGTGTCCAGGCCGGACATATTGAGTATCCCGGCGGAAGGTCTATGCAAAAGAAACGATCGTGGATTATAAGCCAGAAGTATTGCTGGCTGGTTTGGTGTGAAAGAAAAATATTATTGTAGCTTATAATCCACGATCGTGTAAGCCGAAATGAACAGGCTAAGTTTGTTGACGTGGCGTCAAGTTTCTGTTATGCCAAAGTAGCTTGTTTTTTTTAGAGGTTTCCTTTTCTGGGAGCTTAGTTTTCTTGAGTTGGAGGTAGTGCCGTTATCAGTGGATGTTGGAACTAGCTCTTAAAACTGTTTTCAGATGGCAGTACCATCTGCTGCACTGTAATAAGGTACATTGTCGGTTAACTTTGGTTGATAGACGGGAGCTCGACCCCAAAATTCTATTAACATATACAATGTCAGCACCATTGTCCATCTTCAATCTTACCTCAAGTTTTATTGTTGATTTAGAATAACTTGATAAAGGATTAAGTGTCTGTTTATGTCATCTTAGTAATCAAGAGTGCACTCTACAACCTAAAACCCCTTTTTAATAGAATACAAAGTGGAGTTTTGAATAAAGGGTGCAATTTGTAAAGAGTTTCAAGTTAACTCAAGAATAAAAAATATAGCAAATTAATAAAATTAAAATTTCAAAACTAACATATGATTGACAATGTGTCACGAGACATGGGCTAAGCTAAGTATTCAACTAATGCATGTAGACCCTAGTTGGTGGAGCTCCGGCCGGCTCTGGCTCCTTAGTGGACCATAGCAAGGACCTGTTTTTATCCGTTTTGTCAAATGAACAAGAGCTGGTGAATACATTTTTTTATTTAACTGTTTCGGTGTTTTGTAAACGAACGAGTGAATTTATGTGTGTCAAATGAACAAGAGCTGGTGAATACATTTTTTTATTTAACTGTGTCGGTGTTTTGTAAATCAACGAGTGAATTTATGTGTGTCGCGCTGCTCTAGAAAGACGATGGTAGCACTCAAGACATAAGGAAATTATACTGGTTTAGGCCGGAGCCCTACGTCCATTCTCAGAGAGGGTAGCGAGTTTGTGTTCCTTGGTTCAAGTGCTCTGAGATCTAACAATGGGGGTGTGTAAGCTAAACGAAAGCCCGAATGGAGTCTCCGAGATTTTGTCCCCTCGAAGGGAGGCCTGGGCACCCTTATGTAGAGTTCGGGGCCAAATTACAGTGGAGAGATGAGTTCTCCCGACCCAAGTGGTCGAGAGCCTGAGGGAGGAAGAAGCGAGTAAACTTGGCCAATAATCCATCATGTCTTGTCCTGGCGTCATCGCACGTTCAGGCATGGTCATCTTCGTGGTCGTCATGATCCTGCTCCCCACGCCGTGGCGTGGCATGGCGTTGTGCCACAGTGCCAGGCGTGACGGCACTGTTGGCATGGCGGTGGTTCACCAACCATCCTGTGCGACATGGTCTTGCCGTGCCCTTCGTCATCGTCTCCTATTCCACTGGTGGTATCATGGCGACAGTGAGGGAGCAGGTGTCTGCTCTCGGGTTGCTGATCGCCCTTCCGGGTCGTGGCGTCGTAGACCTTGACCCTGGGTTGCAAGGTCGAGGCTACCGGTGGCTTGGTTAGTCTCGTGAAGTCAAGGCCAGGATCGAGCGACCCATCCCGTAGCGGGTGTGGCTGTACGCTCGTCTTGTCAGGCTGAATTTGGACGGTGCAATGCTGTATCAGCCGTCACCGCCCCGTGGTGTTGTCCTGTTTGTGTAGGGGTGCTCAGGGATGGCGTCTGCCCTGAGATCCCGTGTCTCGAGAGATGGCCGTCCTGGCGAAGTGAGCGAAGCATGCCTATCTCTGTCTGGGCAAATGTACTTGGTGGCGTCCGGCCTCTCCCCGTCCTTTCCTAGGGTCAACACGGGGAAGAGGTCGAACGTGGCTGCGTAGCATGCGATAGAAGAAGAGAGTGGTCATGATGGGCCACGTGTCTTGACGTTCAGCCCGGGGCCTGTGTTGCTTAAGTGGGCCGTAGTTGCTAGGCTTTGGCTAGCTGAACCGCCCGAGCTGCTAACCATTCGGTGCCTTGATATATCCGTGGTATCTTAACCTCGACAAACCGGCTCTGGCTTTTTCCCATACTGCATAAGGATCCGAAGTCGTGCTAAACAGGTCGTAGTGAAGCCATACAGAGGCACACATGTAGAGGGAGAAACAATAGATATATTATGGATGAAAAAACATACAAAGTACCAATAAGTTTATAATAAACAGATAGAGATTACAAAGTATATTTATATATGTATTGTGGTGAAAATTAGATAAAAAGAGACATTACAAAGATTAATTTTTATTGGTGGTAGATATTAAACACCAACTTATAATGTCAGTGTTGCTTAAAATTCTAGTTTGTCTGTTTGTGTAGGGCTAATACAATAATTTTAAAGAAACAATATCCACTTGATCTCTCTAGAAACTTCACCCAGCCTGTTCGCTCGTCAGCAGTCAGAACTTATCGATCAGCTAACAATATTTTTCTTTTACAACAAACCAGCACCAACCGAACTTATAAGCTCACAAACCGACTAGCGAACAGGGTGTGCGGTAAATACCCTAACTCCGGCTGCAGGTGTCACGACTCACGACAGTGTCACACTCAAACAGCTCATTTTCGCCGCCCTCGCGTTCCAACCCGATAGGCGCGGGGAGACCGGCCGCTCCCGGTGGCCGCCCAGCCGGGTCTGGCCGCAGAGCCGCATGCCTGCGCGGGGTGTGTGTATATATATACCACCTCCGTAGCATCTCTTCCTCACCACCGCATCTCTCACACCCCTGAGCTTAGCTTAGCTCCACTCCAGCTCCAGCTCCAAGCAGTCGTGGTTAGAGCTAGAGGGCCGTGAAAATGCCGATCAGCAGGATCGCCGTGGGGACCCACCATGAGGTGTACCACCCGGGCGCCCTCAAGGCGGCGTTCGCTGAGTTCATCTCCACCCTCATCTTCGTCTTCGCCGGCCAGGGCTCCGGCATGGCCTTCAGTGAGTCCTCCGCTCCTACTCTTGCAACACAAGCTCGATCGGCCCTCATCTGGCCTTCAGTAGTTTGTATTTCACTTTCCACTGACTGACAAAACATGGAGTATTATTAGATGAACATAAAACGAGCAGCTAGCTAGCCTGTACAGTACATGAGTACTTAATTAAGCTCAGCTTAATCTGTCATGCTCTAGAACAAGTCATGGTCGGCTCCTTGATTCGTCACTGAAATGAAGGGAAAAAAGAAAAATCCTTTTCGTCATAAGTACTAGCTATCAGGCTTTCGGTAGATTTTTCTAATACAAAGCCAGTGTTAACTAGAAGCTCAGAGAAATGTCTTTTTAAAAAAGTCAAAAGTGAGGATAGCGAGGTCTTTTAGCTGAAATGACTAATGCAAATGACAGATTTAGGCCTGACATGATTTTAGAGCTGCAGAAGATAGGAATCCTTGGCAGCATCTGTAGTACCTTCTATTCGAGTTAGTGCCGGTTTAGTTCTCAAAATTTTGCAAAATTTTTCAAGATTTCCTGTCACATCGAATCTTTAGACGCATGCATGAAGCATTAAATATAAATAAAAAATAAAACTAATTACACAGTTTAAACGAAATTCACGAGATGAATCTTTTAAGCCTAATTAGACTATGATTAGACACTAATTAGAATACTGTATCAGACAGTGCTTAATACTAGTTCAAACTGATCCGCTTAACTGACAAAAACCTGCATAAACCCCCATCTTTATACCTGGTGAATCTCCTTTTAATTAGCTAGCGCGGTGTTGAACAAATCTGTTTTATCAACATGCTAATCACAGTAGTAAAGCAGAAGGCAGAAAAAAAAGGAAATCCTGAACTTGTTTTACCTACAGTACTTGTCAGTATCTGAGTGTGGACGACGAAACACCTGATGTGTTAGTTTTACTGATTCCCTGCTGGTGCTCCTCCTCGCGCAGGCAAGCTGACCAGCGGCGGCGCGACGACCCCCTCGGGCCTGATCGCGGCGGCTGTGGCGCACGCCTTCGCGCTGTTCGTGGCGGTGTCCGTGAGCGCCAACATCTCCGGCGGGCACGTGAACCCTGCCGTGACGTTCGGCGCCTTCGTGGGCGGCAACATCACCCTGTTCCGCGGCCTCCTGTACTGGGTGGCCCAGCTGCTGGGCTCCACGGTGGCGTGCTTCCTGCTCCGCTTCTCCACGGGCGGGCTGGCCACGGGCACCTTCGGCCTCACGGGCGTCTCCGTGTGGGAGGCGCTGGTGCTGGAGATCGTGATGACSTTCGGGCTGGTGTACACGGTGTACGCCACCGCCGTGGACCCCAAGAAGGGCAGCCTGGGCACCATCGCCCCCATCGCCATCGGCTTCATCGTGGGCGCCAACATCCTGGTCGGCGGCGCCTTCACCGGCGCGTCCATGAACCCCGCCGTGTCCTTCGGCCCCGCGCTCGTCAGCTGGGAGTGGGGATACCAGTGGGTGTACTGGGTCGGCCCACTCATCGGCGCCGGCATCGCCGGCGTCATCTACGAGCTGCTCTTCATCTCCCACACCCACGAGCAGCTCCCCACCACCGACTACTAGGCCGGCCGGCGACGACCCCCCCAAGCTTGGGTTCCGTTCTCCGTCTCCGTGAGCAGCTAGCAGATCATCAGTTCTCTCTCTCTCTCTCCCCTCGCCGTTTAGTTTCTTTCGTGCACGTGCATGCAGCGTCGACCATCTCAAGCTGCTGTTGCTGCGCCGGCGCCGCTCGCATCGTTTGCTTTCTTGGATCAGTCTGTAACCGTGAATTCCGGACCCGTTTGCTTCTGTAATATTTGTGCATTTGCCTGAGGATTCACCGAGTTCCACGTACTAGCTCTCTGTAATACTGGAGCACCTCGATCTGCAGCATGTGTTGAAAATCTGGGATGGTTCTGCTCAAATCGCGATGATTTCGACGGGGATCGTCCGTCGTCTCGTCGTCTACTCGTCTCCCCGCGGGGCAGGCGTGCAGCGCAATAATGCATCGCCATGTGCGGACAAGCGGGATGGTACGCGCGCCACGTCGGAATGGTGTGGCAGAGCGATAAGGCTGACCTGTAGCTGTTGGCTGGACGTGGACCGGCTGTCGGGCTCGTGTTGCATGCATCATATCCATCGCGATGCGGAGCCTCGTGCAGTATGTCCTCCGGATCTGCTCTCGCTCGTAGTACCCGTGCAGCCGTGCTCATGAAATGGCGACCGATCGATGGCGAGTGGTGGTGCCAGTAGGTATAAATGCGTCGTGGGCACCGATGGTCCTCCGTGGATGGCATCTACTCCGAGTAGTAGTAGCTACAGGACGGGTGGTTGGCAACTTCAACTTGACATTGACATGATCCGATCAAGTCCGTATGAAACAGTAACAGATGCTCTTCACGGTCGATGACCAAGCTATATAGTACAGAGCCATGTTCATGCTACACGTAGCAATAGCGTGCACTCCCTAGTGTATCCAGTAAAATATACGCTGTGGTCAGTGTTGGTGGTTGCAAGCAACTGAAACTAGGGCCTTGTTTAAATTGAAAAAAAATTCAACTCGATGAATAGTAGCACTTTCGTCTTATTTGGTAAATATTGTCCAATCGTGGGCCAACTAAGCTTAAAAGATTCATCTCGTGATTTCCAACTAAACTGTGTAATTAGTTATTTTTTTACCTATATTTAATGCTCCATGCAAACGGCTAAAAATTGATGTGATGAAGAGAGAGTGAAAAAACTTAGAATTTGGAGGTGATCTAAACAAGGCCTAGCAGACTAAACTAGTTCAATCAGCAGCAAGCCAAGCAACAACTCCCGTCAACAGATTGACGACGGTGGATTTGACGCAGCTCTCGTCTCGGGTCGTCCTGCGCGGAATATGCCTCTCGGGCGGGCTCCTACAAAGGCAGGACGCAGAGAGGACTGCCGTGTGGCACATGACATGAGCATGTCAGCATGTGGATCCTGGATGGACAAAAATTAGCATCCTTTTCCTTAACATCGACATTCTACTCTTACTGCTGCGGTCCAGGTTAAATAGTTAAGGACCACTGATGAGTAAGCAAAAACAGCTAATAATTCTGTCTTGTTTTCTTGTCTATCTCGAAGCATGTCTTGTGTGTGCGCACAAAATTCAGATTTGGGACACGCGAAATCAAGCCAGCCTGGACTTTGTTTTGAATCCCGAGCAGAATGATCCTTTCTAGCGTGTCACCGAATTATTCGAGTCGTAACCACTGATATTTTTGTAAGCGATTGGACCACACCAGGGACCAGGCAAGTCGCTGTCTGCTTAGCCTAGCCATTATCTCAAGCCGTCCTTGCCTGGGCTACCTTACCACTCGATCGAGACGCGCTCAAATCAATCGGCGTGCTGGGTACATCCCTTTTGCTTAAGTTCTGGACAATTATGATGTGATTGCTGGCAAATGAGGTTGATTAGGAGGCGCGATCACGCATCACGCAAGTACAGTAGTACGTCGACGAGGAGACTGACTACCGCGAGATGGAAATGAAATGCTGCCGCGCTCTTCCGCTGATTCGCGTGACGTCTCGGCAGCAGCCGGCCAGGAGAGCAGTGGAGGAAACGAGTGGCTGCGGCCTCGGCCACGGGTCGCTCTCGTGTGGTCGGCGCTGGCTGATTTGCTCGCGCGCACCGGCCAGCCGGCCGGCCGCCCCCGTCGCGGTCATCCGGCCCATCGATCACTCGATCCTGTTGCCGTTTCGCCGCGAAAGAAGGGATCGGTCTCGCTGCTGCACAGCAGCGTCGCGCATGGGCATGGCGGCCCGGCCGAACCGCAATGGCGCAACCTCGCCGCTGATGGAAGTATGGAACCCAACGATAGTGAGTGCATCGTATCACACGCCCGTGCGTGCCGCCTTGGATCGATTTGTCACTGGAAACACCAAGTGGCCAAGAGGCACTCGATCGAGCCTAGGAGTATTGACTGAGCGATGAGGACGTGCAACGCCATCCTTATTTGGCTGGTGACAAGCCTACGCAACGTTGGAAGAGTCAGGCAGTGACTTGCAATGGATGTCGATAGTGTTCTTGTCCTGCATTCAGTACGTTTCCCCGATCTGTTTATCAAGGTACGACGATATTATATGTGCCGTCTGAAGAGAACCGGAGACGATCATGATCCATATAGCTAACAGGTGAATCATGAATGAATTTATGGCCCCGTTCGTTTCGCTAAAAAAATAAACCGAAACACTGTTCCGGCTGATTTGTTGTGAGAGAGAAAATACTGTTCCGGCTGAAAAAACAAGCTGAAAAGTATAGATTATAAGACAAGCGAACAGGGCCTATGATGCTGCAGGCCACGGAATTCACATAGATATGCCTGTTTATAGCAGGCCGGCAGCTTTGTTCCCTGTAGCACTTTTTCCTCCATATAATAAACATACGTCCTATTCGTTTGGCTGATAAACTATGGTTGAAAGTACTGTTGGCTGATTTGTTATAAGAAAAAAAATATTATTCGTTGGCTGAAAAAGTACGACTTATAAGCCAAACGAACAGGGCGATAAAACGCATGAATCTCAAAGGAATAGGTGTATTTGGAACACAGGAATATAATAAGTACAGTACAATTTTATTCCTCTGTTCTCGTGAATAAAGAGCTGTCCATCTCTTCGTTCAAGCGTAGGCAAATTTTACAAGAGCACGAAATGGATGTTTTGTTCCCTCCATTGCATATAAGCTAGGCTTTCCATAGAAAAGAAAAACTTCATTCCTCCAATCTAGACAAGCCATGAATTTGTGTGAAAACAATAGTACGGGCCAGATCCAGATCATAGCGCCCAATGCAAGTATATCGATTACTGTCAACAACTTATCACAGGAGCACTACATGTTCAATCCCCATGTTGGACAAGCTACTGTTCCAAATTAATCTTCCCACTGGCATCTTGCGAGTTACTACTACTACTAATTAGTTCTAGTAGTCAGTCGGCGCACCGGGTGTCCCAACGTATTAGGCTGTTATAGGTCCTGCCACTGCACACTGTCTTCACCACATGGCCGATGCAGCAAGCAGCATGCATGCTCATGCTCTACGCCTCTAGCCCGAACTCTGAGACGACCGTGCTCGCTAGCGTCGCGTGCCGCCGCTGGACCAGGGCATCCGCCGCGGAAATTATGGGCGTGCCAGCGTGGCTACAGGCCCACCCACTGCATGATTCCCTGCCGCGACGCTTCAGATCGGTGTCCAAGCAGGCAGAAGCAAACGTCGCCATAAACTCTGCCTCGCCTAATCCGGCCATCAGGCCGGATCGGGGCCAGCCATTCCCCACGGTGAACCTGAACCTCTTCGTCGTGGATCGTGGTCTCGTGGAACGGGGACGCGACAGCGCGCTGATGCGTCGTCCAGCTCACTGTTGTTCTGGCCTGTCCGCCTGTGCGCGGATGACTCCTGATCGACCTTTTTTCGTGTGCGCGGCAACTTGGGTGCCAGCACGGGGACGCCGGGACGGGGCGGCTGTTTGGGCGCGTCTCTGCTTGGAGCTTTCCTGTGTCTTCAGTTTTGGCTAAGTGCAGGCTAGCGCATTTGCGAACAGAAAGCGGTTTTGTGGCGACGTCCCTTTTTGCCTTGAAGTGATTTCAGCAACAGGAACACGAACAGGTCACGCATCACGGACGGCATCACTCCTCTACTAGTACTCCTCCTGCCCATGTTTGCACGGTCCAGTTGATTTAAAATCGCTTCTTCAGAGAACGAAAAAAAGGCCACGGAGTCGTCTTTTTCCTGCACAGTGGCCAGTGACTGTGCGCCTGGGGTTCCTTGCCTGAACCCTGAAAAATAAGTGAATGATCTCAGGGTGTTGATTTTTTTTTCAGGCGAAGCGAAGGCACACACACATGACACATCCACTGGTGTATTCATAACTGTTGTGATGGTGGTGAGGGTCAACTTGATCCGGTGAAGGGTACCGGGCCGTCCTTTTTCAGCGCGCGTCCGTGCAAAAGAAAAAATTGAAGCGGCAAAGGTTGATGCATGCATCGTTGCGTCACATGCATTTCCTTGGGTGCCCATCATGCCTTGTCATGTTGGTTGCTCACGAGAACAAGCAACGCACGTAGTAGACGGAAAGCCAGAAACATATGTTAGCCGTGAGCATACGCACAGTTGAAATGACGTGAAAATGAAATCCAAATGATCAATAGCAGAGACAAAGCTGCTGTAGCTTCGAGTCGAGGATCTCTAACCTGAATCATGTAGCCAAGCCAAGTGATCCTGGAAAGGAATCATCTTTCCGTGTAGGGAGAGAGCCTGAGAAAGCATGTGATGCGGCTCTGTCACACCACTGTGTCGTACAGTAGGATACCATTCGAACCTAAAGATAATCCTCTCAAAGAAAAATAATCTCTACGTGCTAAGGCACGATTTTTTTTTAAACACTGGCATACTGTTCAAACCAATGCTCCAGTTTCAATCACCAGACAATGGTACAGCTAGCACGAAATGGACATGTTAAATTCAAACTCGGTCCAGCTGAGACAAGAACCGACTGTACATTCAGAATGTGGATCAGCCAGATTGACATTACTTCACATGACTGTGGGGCTTCCAGAGCTAACTACAAGCCCTGAATTATGTACCAGCTATACACTTCCACACATACAACCAATGAAGTGATCAGCTGACTGGATCTCGTTACAAGCAGCAAACCAAATTGCCACGTCAGGGAACAGAAAAAAAAAGAGAAAAGGCTTTTCTTCTGTACAGATCAATTCACACCAAAACCTCAAGTGGTTAGTTCTCCCATCACTCGCATTGGCTGTGCCGCTGAGCATTTAGATACAACTCATGTACCAGCTATACACTTCCACACATACAATCAATGAAGTGATCAGCTGACTGGATCTCGTTACAAGCAGCAAACCAAACTGCCACGTCAGGAAACAGAAAAAAAGAAAAGGCTTTTCTTCTGTACAAACCAATTCACACCAAAACCTCAAGTGGTTAGTTCTCCCATCACTCGCATTGGCTGTGCCGCTGAGCATTTAGATACAACTCATCTACAACCCAATACAACTTACAAGGACACCTAAACCTATGATACCTCGAGTGGCTTGCAACAAGAACTGGCCGATCTACTGACAGCATCCTCCACTTTGGCTTGCATTCTCCTGTTTCTGTTTCAGAGTGTTCCTCTTAACAACCGAATAACCTTCCTCCAAGAGACTGGGAACTTCAAGGATCTGTACACCAGCACAAGAAATTTACATTTTGCCTAAAGTAGGGAAGAAAATTTGTTGTATAACAAGAA
>PUID01034829.1:8187-18641 GCA_002993905.1 Miscanthus sacchariflorus | reverse complement strand
CAGACAACACAATCGGTGATTGAACGGTGCGACCAGCTCGCGTTCTGTGCTCATCTAACTTCTTTTCCTCTTACCTTGCACGAGCCACCTCTATGGCATGGTCCTCGCTGCATCCAATTCCTTCATGTATAAAATGCAATCAGTTAGCAACGCGATTATATTACATTTAAAATTAGGCAACGAAAAAAAGGCTTTCAAGCATTTACTGACAAATAATACAACAACAAGCTCATTCAAAACCTGCATCTGTACTCTTGTCTCCTCTCTTACCTACTTCCTTGCCCTCTCCTCTAACGTTATCGGTCCCTCCAATCTGTAAACTTGAACAGTGCAACGTGGGTGCGATGACTGATGACACAACACAAGAGTACAAGACATCAACGTCGCTTCTCTACATCTACTTCATCGCACTCGACGACATACACCATGTAGTGCGGACACTATGCATGAACAGTATGAGCGATGGAGTGAGTGACGGGAACGGGAGTGGCAAAAGCTTTCGATGCACAGTTTTAGATGTAAATTCGGACGAGACGAGATGGGGATCAAACATAAAAGGACTTGGATGGATGGAACCCAACAGAGCATTTTACACTCCCTCTACTCAAATTCACCTTATCCATGCTGCTCTGCTCAATATCGTCTATCAATGGACTTGGAAGGATGGAACAGCAAACATGTACCACTGTTGCAGCACATGACCCTGGCCTGGGCATCACTGATGCGGCTAGGAAGCGGCATCTGGAAAGAGACGGATAGACGGCCAGACACCCAGGCAGATGCATTTCCGGTTTCCAATCTCATATCTGAGAATCCCCAAACGATCCTGACTCGGCGATGTGACCCAACCTGGGGGCATACTATCATCGGAGACCAAATACAGGGGTATTCAAAGAGGAGGAACTAATAACCATTAAACGTTGATGCTTCCGAACAGACAAGAGTGCATCTACACCTCTTGCCCAAACGACCGAGGGTTAACTACATCTTGTCCAACCCCCAAAGGCTGGCTCCGCCTTGCCCGACCCCTGAGGGCTAGCTCTGTCTCGCTCGACCCCCAGGGGCTAGCTCCGCCTCGCCGACATCCGGGGGCTAGCTTAGCATCACCCAAACCCTAGGGGCTGGCTCCGCCTTGCCCGACATCTGAGGGATGGCTCCGCCTCGCCCAACGTCCGGGGGCTGGCTTCGCTTCGCTCGACGTCTGTACGCTGCTCCTTCACAACTGCGTAGGCAGGAAAGGAGGGGCACTCAAGTCAACCACAATACCGAGGACCATACCCTGCACGCCTACAAGAAAGTACTGTCAGGATATGACAAGACGGGAGCTTTAAGCCCTTCCAGGCATGTCAGAGCTCGAACTGTGTTGTGGGCGCCGACATTTGTCTTACAATGTTATGGACGCCGGCATCTGCCCTCGAGCACGAATCCTGGCAAAAGCATAAGACAACCACTATGGTCCAGGAGGAGACTTGCGCCCTCTACAGTGACGGACGTGCAATCACTGGGCTGTCCGCTCCCCATAGGGTTGCGGATCAACACCTCGGTCTATTGCGTCGCCCACCGGGGCGGGATGGGACGTGACCACTTGCTGATTAAGCCAGAGTGTGGCATCATCAACTGACAGACGCCCAGCATGGAGCTATCCCTAGCACTGTCTGCCATGTCAGCAGAACTGGCTCAGAGGAAAAGGAAGACCCGACACCTTCGAAGGACCTTCTTGGCCTTTGGTTCTTCTTCTTTCTCCCATCTGTAATCCCTGCTTCCCCTTGGTCTATAAAAGGGAAGGCAGGGCACCTCACTAAAGGGACGGATCATTCCACACACACCACATAGCTAAGCAGCATCCAACCTCTTAACAACCGTTCAACCTTTCCATCAGAGACTTGGGATCTGTCCCTCTCTCGCCAGTTTGTACCCCCTACTACGAACTTTTCAGTGTAAATAACATGAGCAACAACCACGAACTGGATGTAGGGACATTTTGCCCGAACCAGTATAAACCTTGTGTCTTTTTAGCACACCATCTGGGCCAAACGTGCAATAATACAGATTTACTAGTTGGTGTTTACTCGAAACACCGACGGTTAGCGCGCCAGGTAGGGGACCTTTGCGCGTTCCGACATTAACATCCAACATGGATGGCTAGCCATGGAATCAGTTGGGTCCTGGGCACACACGTGCATTTCGGTGACCTAGACTTCATCATCACAGTGGGAGGAGAGTTGGCATTGGCTCACACCGCCATCCAACCTCTCCCCTCCATYGGCCTCAACTAYAGGAGGTTTGAGCRCCAGCTCGGCGTGTCCCTGGGACCCCAGCCGTCTAGGGAGGACCTACGCCGCCTCACCCTCTCTTCGGAACACCCCACATGGAGCGCCCCGATAGTGCTTCCATTCGGTCTCCGCAACGCCACGGCGACCGTTAGCCACCTTGTGGCACAGCGTAGGATCCCTTCCCCCACGAACAACGAGTTCATGGGGGTGATCGAACACGTCGCGGAATCTTTCCACGACCTCCTAGCAGAGGAGCCAGGGTCACCCTTTGGCTCTGACTCCAGTAGGGGAAGCCATCACCCCTCTCGTGAATGCTTCATGGCGGGTACCCCTGAGGGACACGTCGAAAGCATCCACAAGGGGAGGCTACTCCAACAAACGACCTTGGCAACGAGGCCGAGAGGGAGACAGTGGCCCTGCCATGCATGCCGGTGGAGCAGCTGAAAGCCCAACACAGAGAGGTTGAGGAAGCGCGACTACAGCTTCAGCAGGAATGCGCAGAGCTCGACCAAGAGATAGAGCGATGTGGAGACGGTGGGCGCGCATGTGCCATGGCCCACGACATGAATAGGAGGATCATCGCAGATGATGAAGCCCTCCCTCGCTTCGCCCGGGTAAGCCAGAACATCGCTGCCGCGGCGGCCTTGCTCCATGGCCTTCTAGAGCCCACGACGCCCGAGGATCGGCAGGCCCATCACGAGATTCGCACGTTGCTCGAGCGTGCGGTGGTGCAGCAGGCCGAGAGCTCATTGTCTCGGCGATGCGACCTCCACGCCAGCCAGCGCATGCTCTTAGAACGCCCCAGCAGGGACACGTCGGTCCACCAGGAGCCACAAGGAAGTAGGCAGCACACCGCGGTTCTGGTGCATCAGCGTCTCAGCCGCAACCGTGACGCACGCAACACCCTCGACGCCCGGAGACGCGCCTAGAACACCCCAACAGAGGGAGCTAGACATGGCTATCAACCTCGTCGTGGTGGATGCTACGACAGCGTCGAGGACCGAAGCCCGAGCCCCGGCCTATCGGGGCCTCAGGCCTTCGGCCAACACAACCTCAATGCCACCTTCCCGCCAAGGTACCGGCCACCAACCAACATCCTGAGGCGTCTCAACGAGGCAACTGACGCGCTTGTGAAAGCTGCATTCGGCCGAGAGCCGGTGCCAACGGGCGTCTTCGTGAGTGACCAACACAAGCCCTCGGTTCGCTATGAGGAGTCAGAATCGAGCGATGACGGTCCGTCCAATCCTGGCCTGGGGGCTGAACAACCGTCGGCTACATCCGGCTCCGACGTCATGGAGCTCCAAGAAGATCCAGCGACAGAGCTCGACCCTCTAGTCGACTGGAGAACGCTCTACCTTGACTACCTCCTCCATGACACACTACCGGTAGACAGGACGGAGGCCCGATGGCTTGCACGACATGCCAAGTCTTTTGTTCTTGTGGAGGGTGAACTCTGCAATCGAGGCCACACCGGGATCTTGCAGCGCTGCATCCTCTTCGAACAGGGGAAGCGTTTGCTGAGCGATATCCATGGTGGGGTCTGCGGTTACCATGCCATGCCTAGAACCCTGGTCGGAAACGCGTTTCGACAGGGCTTCTACTGGCCTAGCATGGTAGCCAACACCGAGCAAATCGTACGCACCTACGAAGGGTGCCAGTACTACGCTCGACAGACTCACCTACCGACCCAAGCACTCCAGACGATCCCCATCACCTGGTCATTCGTGGTCTGGGGACTTGATCTGGTTGGACCACTCAAAAAGGCGCTCAGGGGCTACACCCACTTGCTTGTCGCTATTGACAAGTTTACAAAATGGATAGAAGCTCCGCCGATCTCCGCGATCAAATCCGAGCAGGCCGTGCTATTCTTCCTCGACATCATCCATCGCTTTGAAGTCCCGAACTCCATCATCACAGACAACTGCACATAGTTCACTAGGAAGAAGTTCCTCCGATTTTGCAATGAACATCACATCCACGTCGACTGGGCCTCCGTAGCACACCCCCGAACGAACGGGCAGGTGGAACGCACAAACGGCATGGTCCTACAAGGCCTCAAACCTAGGATCTTCAACCGGTTGAACAAATTCGGTGCACGCTGGGTTGCTGAACTTCCTTTAGTACTCTAGAGTCTAAGGACAACCCCCAGTCGAGCCACTGGCTACACTCCCTTCTTCATGGTCTATGGTTCTGAGGCCGTCCTCCCAACCGACCTCGACTATGGAGCGCCAAGGATTAGGGCGTATGACGAATAGGGAGCCGAGGCATCCCACGAGGATGTCATGGACCAGCTGGATGAAGCTCGCGACATCGCCCTCCTCTGCTCAGCCAAGTACCAGTAGGCGTTGCAACGTTACCACAGCCGACGAGTACGAGGCCAGGCCTTCAACATCGGGGACCTAGTCCTCCGCCTCGTACAGAGCAACAAGGACCGCCACAAGCTCTCCCCACCGTGGGAGGGACCGTACGTCATCGCAGAGGTGCTTCGGCCAGGCGCCTACAAGCTAAGGACCATCGACGGCGAGGTCTTCACCAATGCCTAGAACATCGAGTAGCTACATCGCTTTTACCCCTAATAAATGCGCACATTTTACTTATCAGTTTCGTTATCAAAACTCCTCGATCCTTCGTGACATCCGACCCCAGCTAACAGCAAGGGGTCAGGCCTCTCTCGGGGGCTGATATGAGTACATTTATCCTACAAACATTCTTTGTCCTGCCCTCTTTTCTCACGTTAAGTCCAAAGAGCTAGATTTTTGGGAACAAGCTCTGAGTAAAACTGGGTGGACCGCGAGACACCTACGCCCCAGCGGCTACGGCGCCTTTGCTCACCAGCGTGATCAGAGCTGGCTCACCCGCACTTTGAGCTTTTGTCACCTTAACTGTGGGAAGGGTCAGAATGCACTAGACCTTCTTTTGCGAAAAGAGGGAGAAGAGTAAAAAAGTTGTTTGCTATAACAAAGAGCTTGTCCATTTTGCACAAATTCGACGCATGGATTATCTGCCTAACCAAATTCTTGTGCGGGATACTCTCGTCCTCTATTTCCATAGGAAAATCTTGTCTCAACAGGAAACACAAGTCGACCGGATGGCTTGGCCATTGTCGAGAAAAGGGTCGATCGAACAGCTCAAAGCCGCTGCCGAGAGATAAGCACCCTTACTTACTTTACATATTAAATTTGCTACCGAGCCTCCAACCCTAGCAACGGCAGGGGGTCGGACATCGCTCGGGGGCTGGTAGGAGGGTCTACTCGCTAGACGTTCTCTTTGCCTGACCCCTCCGTACGTTTACAAACCTGAGGCATGGTGTGCGGGTGTAAACTTTGAGTAAAACTGGTCGAACCGCTAGGACCCTACGCCCCAGCGGCTACGGTATTTTTTGTTCACCAGCATGATCAAATTCTTTATCACCGCACCCCATGCCTTAGCATCCACCTTCTCGAGAAGGGTTTGGAGGGGTCTACCTGCAGAATCTCCATCAAGGAGAAGCTGTCATGTCTCCCAAGTCGATCGAACGGCTCGGATCACTGCCGAGAGATAGAAATGGGAAATTGTGATGCTCGTGCAGGTTACACCGGCCCCGTCACGAACGTCGGACCCGAACCCTGCATGGACATGTCCGGTAAGAGCTCCCAGAACTAGTCACTCGTGCCACCGAGGTAACATCACCGACCCCCGCCTTTTTCCATCATGTGCTCATTCATACATTCATTTACTCACTCGTTCATACGTTCATCCCATACGCCCAAGCATTGCATATGCAATTGTTGCATCTCGAACACTTCGCATCATGCCACGAAGCGGTAGTCGTCTCATTCGATATGAGCGGCGACATACCAAGGTTCGAAGGCCGGTCCGCGAAGGGCTCGAGGCTACCTCGTGTTAAACTGAGCCAGGGGAGAAAAACCGAGATGAGCCCCAGCAGACATGTCCAACCCTGCTTAGAAGCGGATAGGGACATCTCAACCTTTCTCGTTCAATTCTATCCTCGAGCTAGGCCCACAGAATCTCCATCGAGGAGAGGCCAACGGGTCACCCGAGCTTATCGAACGGCTCGGGCATCTGCCGAGAGGTGGGTTAAGAAGCAGGGGAATGCCACATGAGGGCTCTGCCGACCCCGTCAGTGGATGACGGACCCAGATTCCACTCAAACATGCCCGTTGGTGAGCTCACCGAGTGCGACACTCGAGCGATCGAGGCAAGTATTGTTAGCTCAACCCCTCCGGTTGCGGAATCCGAGGACGAGGTGATGCATGAAACACGGCCGACCTCTACAGAACCCCACAGGGCTCGGGGGCTCGAGCCGCCCGATCATAGATTGTGAGACCGAGGTTCGAAGGCTGGCCCACAGAGGGCCCGAGGTCGCCTCGCGTCGAACAAGAGCTAGGGGGAAAACATAGATGAGCCACAGCGGCCTTCGCCCGTCCCGCCTAGAAGCAGACAAGGTCATCTCAACCTTCTTGTTCGATCCAAGCCTCTAGCCGAACCCATAGAATCCCCATTGAGGGGGAGCCTATTGGAAGGCGGGTTAAGGAGCAACGGAATGCCACACGAGGGTTTACCAACCCCATCATGAACGATGGGCCCAGATTTCATCCAAACAGACCCATTAGCGAGCTCACCGAGCGTGTCACTCGAGCCATCGAGGCAAGTGATGCTAACTCAACCCCTCCGATTGTGGAAACCATGGATGGGGCGACGATCACAAAAAACAAGCCAACCCTCGACCAAACCTCTACTATGCACGGGGGCTCGAGGAAAGTAGGACTTACAAGGAGACTAAACGCACGGTCGCAGAACGATAGCTAAAATCCTAAGGAAGGGGTACGTGCGAATACAAGAGTAGTTCCGCTATCCTCTCTTTGGTCTTCAGTGACATTCGACCCCAGCAACCGCAAGGGGTCGGATCTCACTCGGGAGCTAATAAAGGTATAAATACCCCCTTTTTTGAAAGAGTCACAGCGTCGGACCTCTTCCTCATGTCAAGGTTAGTGGCAAGGTTTGTGGGAACGAATAATCGAGCATTCCTGGTCAGACTGCAAAAAAACCATGCCTCGACGGCTACGGTAACTTTGCTCACCAGCATAAATCGAAGTTTCCCTCTTACACACCTCGGGCCCAACAGTCTTATCGAATGGAAGGGTTGGATTGCATGAGCCCCTTTTTTTAATACAAAAAGGGAAGAAAGCAAGTTCAATCAAATGAAATGAAATTATGAATTTGTTTAACGAAACAAAATTATGAATATGTTTTTAAAATACAAAAGGGTCGACACTTGTCCACAGATTACAGATAATGTCCATCGGACCCATTCGACTAACTATCCCCTCTTGGGGAGAACTATGTCTTTGATTCTATCCACCAGGTTCCGCGCAATAGGAGTCACCGCCGTCTCAATCTCATCCAGCTTGGAGGCTTCGTAGCCAGGCGTGAAGCCAAGGCTCATTGTCTCCAAGTCAATGCTCTTCGAGTAATGAGAGTGGGCAATAGCAAAGGCTTGGGTGATCTCGGCATGAAAAGCACCCCCCTTGAGCTGGTGCAGTTGCGCCATGATATCGACGGCACGGGCCTCAGGCGAACTGGTTCCCTTCGGCCGCACCACCTGCATATCATTGTAGACCACGCTGAGGGCAACCATCAGGATGTTGAGCTCGTCCCTCTCCACCTGAAGAAGACTCCTCGCCTCGATAAGATCCATGGCCAGTCCGGCAGCGGCGCCCTCGGCCTCTAGCTTCTGGGCTTTTGCGGTTCCAAGCTCGGCCTAGAGGAAGCTGATCCTCTGCTGTGCCTCATTGTGCTCTCTGATGGCCTGGTCACGCTCCCCATGGGCCACGCCACGCTCCAAGCGGAGCCTCTTCGAGGTCTGACGCAGCTCGTCACACTCCCTGTGTAGCTAGGCGACCACCTCGGCGTCTTGATTCGCCCTTTGCTGAAGGGCCGTGAACCTCTCCTCGGCTCCCTGCTTGAGCTCCCTCTCCTTCTCAGCCTCAGCCAGGAGGTCAAGGATCCGCTGGTGGGCTTTGGCATCCCTCTGGACCAGCTCGTCCCACTCCTTTCGGACTCTAGTGGCCTCCTCCTCATCCTGTCACGCCCTTTTCGACAGTTCCTCAAAAGACTTCTCGGCATCCTTCGCATCCCGACGGGCCTCGGCCTCCCACCGTCGAAGATTGTCCGCCTCTACGGCGAGAGGAGTCAACTCCGCCACCCTCTGTCGGAGCCAGGCAGTCACATCCCTATGCAGTCGTGCCTCATCGATGAGGCGGTCCCTATCCTCCTTATGTTCGTGAAGGAATCGGGATTTCTCCCGGCTACGAGCAATAAGAGACTGAAAGAAGACGGTGATCAGAACACAAAAATAGATGAAGAAAAGAGAGGGTGAGAGGCAAGATTAAATGAATACCCAGCCGGTGGGAACGATGACATCACGCTGGGTGCCCTCGGCCTAATTCAGGGCTTCCAGCGTGGCCGTGATCCCCTCATTGAGACTCTCCCGCTCCATGCCCTCAGCGGCATCATCGAGGGTGAAGAGTTCCGACGATGGGTCCTGCGGACTCACCCACCGAAGCAGGGGCTCATCCTACGTAGGCGGGTGGCTGCCCTCCAATATCAGGTCTAGGGACAACTCCCAGCAGGTCCCCTCAGCGACCACCATGATGTCCGGGGATCCCTCGACCATGACCCCCTCCATCCTGCCCATGACGGGCGTCGTCTCTTAGGACGCCGGTAGCACGGATCGTGTCGTTCCCTCGGGAGCTGCCACCATAGCTTTTGGCTACGACCCATCCATCATAGCCACCATCACCTCTACCTCCATTGGCGGGACCACATCCGGCTATGCCACGCCCACCGTGGTTGACGCAATGAGCGTGGCCGACAGCTCCGCCTGCTCCGACGTCGGCAGCGGAATCACTTTCGTCGCCGGTTGCTCGGTGACCTCTGAGGGCGCCCCCTCAGCCCTGGCATCTGCTTGACCCACTGAGGGCATGAGCACCACCATGGGCAGTGCCTGATTGGCCAATGAGGCTGTGACACCATCTCTGCTCCTGCCCGAAATGGGAGCGATGTCAGGTGATGGTCGCCGTGTCGCTTGAATGGCGACACTCTTCTTGGGCGCTAGCACCGAAGAGCGACCCCGTCTGTGGATGCTAGAAGAAACAAAAGGCGTAAGTCACAATGAAAGCAGGTGAAAACAGAGAAAAACAGAGAAAATAGAGGAGTTGGTGACTTACGTTGGTGCTGTTGGGTGGTGGAGATGTTTAGGGGATGAACCCCTAGGTCCCTGCTCTACCTCATCGGGGTGGGGCCCTTTCAAGCCCACCCCCTGCTCCTGGGTGGAGGAGGCCTCCTCCCTTGTGTCTAGAGGCGCGACAGCGGATCCGCCCGCCCCTGATGGCTCTTGAGGTGCGGCGGCGGGGTCTCCCCCCTACGCTGGCACCTCGGACGCGGCGGCACACCCGCCCGCTCCTACTGTCTCCTAGGGTAGGCCGATGGTTTGGCCCGTCTCCGTCGGCCCCTCGAACGCGCTTTCCCCCACGTGGAATGGGAAAGGCCCCTGAATGGACGAGTGGATACCTGTCAGCGTATCCTCGCTCGCCATGTCATCCCACTTAGTATCGGCAACTACCTTATCGTCTGTGTCCTGCCCGCGCTCCCGCGCACGTAGCTTCTGCTGCTTCTTCCTCCTCTTGTCCTCCTTTGCCTTCCGCTAGCGCTCGGCCATGGTGCAGTTGGCTGCCGTCAAAGACGGGTCCTTCGGTAGCGGATCTAGGTGGTCCTATAGGACAAGTTTCTTCGGCTGGTCCCCCTATTTCAATATCAGCATCAAGAGGCCAGGAGTTCAATTAAAAAGGAGTCACGAGGAAAGAAAACTTACAAAGGCGATGTACCCCGGTTCCGGCCGCATTGGGGGAGCTCCGGCACCGGATACACGAACACGAGGACAGCGCCGACATCATCCCGTGGAGGATCCATCACCTCCTTGATGCGCTACGCCACTTTGGAGGGGGAGAGCGCTTCCTCGGCGAGCATCATCACATCAAGTGACACCCTAAGCACCATCATGTGTAGGGGAAGTGCGTGCCTCATCAGCGGCGCCACTCTCCACGTGTGGCAGAACCGCCCAAAATAGCATACTTACGGAGGCGCTCGTCTACCACCAGACACTAAGCACCCCGAAAGCAA
>PUID01034828.1:22993-34824 GCA_002993905.1 Miscanthus sacchariflorus | reverse complement strand
GAGAAACTGTTAGACCACGTCTGGGCCTATTGGGCTGCGTAGGCAGGCCGCTCAGAGAAGCCCAGTGGAAGGCGAACACTTCTGGCCTTTAACAACGTTGTTGTTTTTTTCCCATTCCCCTCAAAAAAAAAATGTTGTTTTTGCCTATTGAGTTACCATGCTGCGCTTAACCCCCACATCGCCTTACCGGTCATCGCGGTTGCGTCGCTACGAACCTGCCACATCGCATCAGCCGCCGCAGCTAAGGGCTAGCGCCGTAGCGCGAATCCACGACGATGAAAAGGCAAGTGAAATTGATGCATCTAACTGTGAATTGATTCTGTTGTAGTCCGGCGATAAGAATCGAACTTGCTAACGTCTGGTCCAATTCAGGTCGCTATCGTCGGACGGTACCAGCTCATTGAGCGAGCGAGCACCCCAACGAGTTGGGCTTACGAGCGAGTGCCCCAGCAACAGACCCGTGCCACCCTCGGACATCGCCCGCGCCGGCAGCCGCTTCCCACGCGCATCATATGTGCAACACACGATCTACTTTTAAAATATCTAGATGCAACAGTTACGGCATACAAAAGAAAACAACCGAGACACTTGAAACATGTGTTTGCAACACTTGCAAAAAAATCAAAACACTTGCAACAGACGTACGAAACACATGAAACACTTGAAATATACGCTTGCAACATGCATGTATATGCAACATCCAGATGAAAACACTTGCAACATACGTTTGATACAGATGAAACATTTAAAACATCACTCGAAACATACGTGCATAGACATTGCAACATGTGCAATATCCCGATCTACTTTGCAACAACGATACAAAACACAAGCAACATACCTCTGAAACATCTAAAACATCTTAAACATATGTTTGCAACAAGCGCTTAACATCTCCCTGCTCCTGGGAATGGAGTCTCGTCGGCGTGTGGAGTTCACCGGTGCAGAGCTCGTCGGTGGCGTGAAGCTCGCCGCTCCGATGGAGAAGGCCACGACAGGTCCGATGGATAAGGCTGCACGATGGTCGATGAGCGTGATAGAGAGGGTGGAAGGCGGGCGGCAGAGATCGGGTGCAGTGGAAAGGGTGGATGGCGGTCGGCCGGGCGCGATGGAGAGCGCCGCGGTGGAGCACGCGAGCGGTGGTGCAGTCATGGTGGAGCATGCCACAACAGTGCAGGCATGGCAGCACATCGTAGCGGTGCGTTCTCAGTGCAACATGCCGCGGTGTTACGAGCATGGCGGCAATACGACATAGATACATAATTTAGGAAAGTGAGAGCGGAGATTCTTTTTAGCAACGTGAGATGGGTGCAAGTGAGACTTTGCCGTGCGGGTGGGCATCGAGGCCCACGAACGCAAGCGTCCGGACCAACAGAAGCCCTACCCATAACATTTCACTACTGGAAAACTAAAATTCCCTGACGGTGCGATTATCGCCAGGAAAATTGAAAAACCGTCAGGAAAATGAAAATCTAATTTCCCTGATGGTACACCGTCAGGGCTAGCTCGACGAGGAATTTGGAAATTGTCTGACAGTGCACCATCAGGGAAATTAATTTTATTTTGACTGACGGTGACAAACAGACGGGACAATTATAAAACCGTCAGGGTAAATAATTTTTCTCTATCGGTAAGAACCGCCAAAAAAATCGAAACCGTCAGGGAATTTCGGCTTTCCAATAGTGTTTCCGATTAAGAATCTGCAGATGTTTGATACATTGAGATACACCATTCTTTGATTTATGGGATATGCTATATTTTAGGTGCCTAAAATATAACTTATTTTCATGCGACAGCTAGCAACCACTAGATTAACATCCAATGGCTACAATCTATTTGGGGGCGACTCTCCGGCGGATTCCTGACGAGGTAGCCTCTCTCATGAGCCCAAAAGTAGGAGAAAGGGTTCGAGGCACTGCGCTGCGTCGATTGACCGATGAGTTTCCCCGCTTCTCTTTCCTCCATCTGTTTTCTCGTGTGTGGTTGCGACATTGGTCATGGCAACGGGGGGTGATTGTGTGTGTCATCTATGGGGAGGTGGCAGCGGTTTTCTGTCCGATTGATGATGTGATGCTATGCTCGAGGTGCGATGCGCAGGTTCATAGGGCGAACGCTGTGGCTCGACGCCATCCCCGTAAACCTATTCCTCCATAGGGTGCTTCGTCCTCATTGAGTTCAGGGGAGACTCAAGGGGGAGTAGCATTTCAAGGGCAATTGGGGGCGATAGGTGTAGGTTGGGGTGCATTAGCGATCAGGGACGATCCATTGCCACCACCAAATCCTAACTTGTTAGGGGGCGACTGGCCGGTGGTCGGGGAAGCTGGATGTAATATTGCGAGCTCAATGTCTCCGGCTAGACATCGCAGAGAGAAGAACCTCAACAAGCCAGTGTCCTCATGGGAGACTCGGTAGATTCAAAAACAGTGTGCGAAATTGGGGGATGAAATTAAGCAGATTTTATTCAACTCCCTAGAGAAGCAATTTGAGTTGGAGATTAATGAACTTGATGAATCCAGTAAGAGATTAGAGGCTGCTTTGACGAGGGCTAGCCAAGTCTGATGGAGGAGCACGATGGAGGCGTCTTCGAATAGACAGCGGGAACTGGAAGAAGCATCAAAAAATAGTTGGACTGGGCCGAATCTAGGTATGGGCCTTTCACATGCCAGTATTCACAATCACTCATGGCGTCCGATTGGGCCGAGATGGGTCTAGGTTGCTAAGGTGTCTAAGCTACAAGGGGAAAAATATCCTGCGTCGAGTGTTGATGTACAGAGGTACGTTCACCTTGCTCGGCGTATTCAACCATAGGTCCTCCACCACCACTTCTCAGATCCTTTGTAGAGGTTGCTAGGGTGGATGGGATGGCCAAGAGGGAGCAAGGCCAGCGCCCATGGAAGAGGCGCCAGGAGGATTGGATGGAGGAGGACGATCTGCTGGACGAGGTGGTCCGCCATGAACAAGATCTGCGGCAGAAACTCTAGAGAGGGTTTGATGGGGAAGGTAATTCTCGTGCTTACAGAGAAGGTTACAACTATGATAGAGGGGGTTTTGGTGAGTGCGATTTTGGTCGTGGTGATCAGGGATTGAGGGGTGTTGATCTTGGCCCGCAGGCTGGTAGAGGTTTTAGCAGGGGTCAGCTTAGGGGAGAGATCTTGAAAGAGGGAATAGAGCTTCAGGAGATGCTTATGGCAGAGGTCAACCAGCGCCTAGGGGAGGACAGGAGCAGAGAGGGCATGGGGGCCCGGGGGGTTGGAAACCAAAGGAAAATCAACGAGATAGAAATCATCTTCTGATAGAGGGCAAACCTTTGGATATTAAATGTTTTCGATGCCTAGGAAGTGGTCATCACCAATCTGAGTGCAGCAATGATCCTGTGTGTTATAAATGCAAAGAGAAAGGCCATATGGCTGCTGAATGTAGTGAAAAGCATCAAATCAAACTTTTTGGCTTTGGAATTCCAAATTCTGGGTTCTATTCTATGGAAATTCTAGACTTGCAAGTTAAGCAGAGTCAGGCTATGGGGATGGTTCTGGTGCATCAAGGGGATGCCAGTGAAGCTAAATTGAATGAGGAGCTAAAGTTGGTTGTTAATGATAGATGGGATTTTCAGGCTAGACAGATGACCAGCAGTGAGTATATGGTGGTCTTTCTAGATAAGGGCACATTAGAGACTTTCTCTAAAATTGCTTACTTGGAACTACCAATCTACAAGTTGAAAGTCAAGATCTCTAAATCATCTTTGGATCTAGCCACTTTTTCTATGCTCAAAACTTGCTGGGTTCAGATAAGCAATGTTCCAGGTGTTGCTAGGGAGGTGACAACGGCTAAAGCTTTGGCTTCTCTTGTTGGATAGCCCTTAGTGGTTGATGAGCTCAGTTTGATTAGGGATGAACCAATAAGAGTGAAGGTTAACTGCAGGGACCCAGGGGCCATTAAATGATTATTGAAGTTTTCTTCTACCAAGTTGGGTACAATGTCAAGTTTATGGCTGAAGGGAATTTTGGGAAAAGTCAGGAGTTCAAGGGTGGACCTTCGGGTGGTGGCAAGAAAGATGATAAACGAGATAAACATGACCCAAAGGGCCATGATGACCCTAAAGGTAAGAAGAAGCTAAACAAGTTTGATAGAATGGGAAGGTTTGATAGAGAGCAAGATTCTAGCCATGGGGACAACCAAGAAGCCATGGTGGTGGAAATGGAATGTGAGGGTGTGCATGAAGAATTACAGGGAAAAGCTCTGCCAATTGCTGCATTTGACCCGGTTACTGGCATTATCCAAATTGATGTAAACACTGAGAAAGCTCTGTTTTGTAAACATCAGACCTGGGATCCTACTTCAGATCTGCTACAAAAATGCTCTGATGAGCATTCAGATCAGACTGCTCAAGCTGATACTGAACAGGGTGTGATGCAGATGCCTGCTCAGGAGGAAAATCATATTACTGGTCATAATGGAGAGGAGCAGGTTCTGGAAGATAAAATTGTGGTACATGGGAGAGAGAGGACATACTTGATGGATAAAGATAAGTGGCCTAAATTAGTTTTGCCAGATGAAGGTGAGGGTCAGATGGTGGATAGTGAGCCCGAGATTGAGTGTGTGACTCAGCTTGATCAGTCTCTAGGGGAGATTCAAGTCAATCAATCGAAGGGAGTTACTTAGGGGGAGATTCAGATTCCCTCTGACAATACTGGGTTGCTGAACTCTAAAGGGGTCAACACTGGGATTCAAGAGGGGTTATCTGATGAGGCCCTGGATTCAGACTTAAATCTTCTTGATAATGCTTACATTCAGAGCTTGGATGCCTTGGATGATGAAATTATCCAACAATCGTGGGTCAGCTCGGTCAAGAAGACAAAAGGGAAAAAGAAGGGTGGAGGAAAGGTGGGTATTGCCACAAGAACCGGCTATAGCATGTATACGTAGAAAGCATCTCCAACGAAAGCATCCACCAGCGTGACAGCCCCCCAGCCACGCATGCCAAAACAGTTCTATGACATTATGTTTTCATCACAGATCAAACCACTTCTATGACGATTTGCTAAAATCATCATAAAATTTTAAGTATGACGCGACTTATATGACGAACCGGTTTTCGTCATAAAACTGAAATTATGACGAATTTGGCTTCTTTTTAGACGAAAGCTGATCGTCATAGAAGTGGATATTCCTAGTAGTGTTGAATCAACATTTTGAAAAAGTAAATGATTTTAAATAAAAAAGTCATCAACAATAAAGTTATAGAAAACATTAAGATTTACAACTTTTATTTAGGTCATTTGTTCATCCGAGCAAGTGATGGTAAATTTTTTCACAAATTTAAATATCTCTCAAATAGTTTCATAAACTCTAAGAGAGATATGTAAATTTATGAACAATGTATACTACCACTTTATTGGATGAATAAATTACATATATAAAAGTTGTAGATCTTAATGAGTTCTGCAACTCTGTTGTTGATGACTTTTTTAGCTGAAATCATTTACTCTTTTAAAATGTTGTTTGAAGTAGTTATTTTTTAAAATTCAAATTTTGAATCATTTAAACAAAGTCACATGAAAAGATGATCAAAATAAAAGTTGTAGATCTCGAAAAGTTACAAAAGTTTTTAGTTGACAAGTTTTTCATTTGAGATCATCTTTTCAAGAAAAACTACGTTTGAATTTCTCTAATTTGAAATTTGAATTTTTCAAACGACTTCGGATGGAAAAACAACCAAAATAAAAGTTGTAGATCTTAAAAAGTTATAAAAGTTTGTACTTGAGAACTTTTTTCGTTTGAAATCATTTTGTCAAGGAAAACTATGTTTGAATTTCTCAAATTTAAAATTTGAATTTTTCAAAGATCTCGGATGGAGAAACAACCAAAATAAAAGTTATAGATCTCAAAAAGTTAATCAACTTTGTAGTTGACAACTTTTTAATTTAAAATTATCTTGTTAAAGAAAACTATGTTTGAATTTCTCACATTTGAAATTCAAATTTTGTAAACGACCTYGGATGGACAAACAACAAAAACAAAATTTGTAGATCTCAAGAAGTTATACAACTTTGTAGTTGATAATTTTTTTATTTGAATTCGTCTAGGGTCTCAAACAATTAATTTAAATTCAGTTTAGGATAATATGTGGGGAAAGAAAATCTATAATAGACATAATTGAGTGTGAGGCGTGATTTTCGCGTGAAAAATGTCACGACTTGCTGACCAGTGAGGGCCTCCCCGGATTTGAAAAAAATTTTGCTATTTTTTGCTATTTTTCGGGTCCGAAATCGTAATTTCTGAAAAATGATTTGTAGTAGCGGCTCTATATCCAGCCGCCCCTACGAATGATCAACCGTCCTTAAAAAACCAAGTTGTAGGGGCGGCTGACCAACCACCTCTACAAATCGACGATTTATAGCAACGACGCCGTAGGGCGGCTACTAAAACCGCTCCTAGAAATCATCCGTAGCCGTCCTATAAATTAGTTTTGTAGTAGTGACAGTAGACGCATTAGTCGCTGTTGAGAAGTTTAACAGAGCTAACTAGGAAGTAGCATGTTCTCCCTGGTGGTGCGGCTGTTCCCTTTCCTGCTTGGCATGGTGGTGTGCGCGTTTACGACGCAAAACTACAGGGTCCCCAACATCCGGGGCCTCGCCGAGCGCGGCATCGATGATGCCAGGCGCTACGAGGAGGCCTGCTGCAGGAAGCTGGAAGCCTTCTACTTCTAACGCCGATGCCAGAATCACCGGGGATGCGAGGAAGAAGAAGGCCGCTGCGGTACTGGACATGGGCGACGAGTAGTAGTTGCTGCTGCTGCTAGGGACGTTTCATGTTCCGTGTCTAGATTAATTAAGTTTCGGTAATCTACGTTTCATGCTCTAAGTTTCGGTAATCTACGTTTCATGTTCCGTGTCTAGATTAATTAAGTGTCGGTAATCTCTGGGGCTGGTGAAATATATGTGTAATTAAGTTGAATAATAATACCAATGCTGTGTTTGGATCGAGCACGGCCGATGAACACCAACTTTTCTTGTATTTCGTTGATTTTCTTTTGAGATTCGATTCGATGGTGTTTTTTCTGTTAGGATTGAAACACCTAGTCATGCGGGACTGGACTCGCGCGGCGAAGTCCATGTGTCAGACGGTAAGAAAGTTGTGTTCGATTTGGTACGATCTTGTCGTCCATGCTGGTGGAGCCTGAATCGATGAGTTTGAGGACGGCGCCACTTGAACCGGCTCTTGTGCGAGGGCTTAATTGCCGCATAAAACGCTCCACACGTAGACTACCCATCCTATTAAGCGACGCTAAAATTTGTTTTCCATTGTAGATTAAGATTTTTTTAGAGGCGCTTATTGATATGGTATTTTTCTCTCTCCCTCTAACTACTCTATAAGCGCCTATGCATGAACAAGCCCTTAGCAAAAGTCGTTAGGGGAAATAGGCAGAGATTTTGGCTCTTTAATACTACTAGGCTGCTGGTCCTCTATTGGTTGCTGCAGCAGATTTTGAGAGGCAAATAAGTTCTGCTGTTGATACTGAGGCTCCGAAATTCTCGAATGTATTGCTACACATCATGGAACCATATGTGAATGGCTTCAGCTACCAGTCATCCATTAATGCAAATTCACATCCCATTGGTATTAACACACTACATCCACCTTTTTTTTAATTATGTTCTTTCTGCGATACTCCATTGCTTATGTTCCATTTGTTTACCAACAGGACCCGTCTTCATGCCCCAGCTACTACTTCCAATCTCACTACGAGAAGTATCTCTGCGCTAAAGGCATCTGGGGAACTGGGAGTCAATGAACCTACTGCGGCTAGCCATAGCAACTCCCTCACGTGGAACAGGAGCGAACAGCAATTATATATTTTATTTAATTGTGCTAATTAGGATTTGAATTCAAGACATCTGATTTTCATACCATATTGAGTTGCATGCACCGACCAATTCAACTCAAAAGCTTAAACCAATAGGGAGAGGTGGGCAATTCACACTAGTACAGAAAATATTTTTATTGATGGTCAAAAGTGATCTTCAGAGATGGTTTTAAAACCGCTACTATGCCAACGATTGTAAAAATAAGTGATTTTCAGAGACGGTTTTAAAACCGTCTCTCAAAATCGATTTTCAGAGACGGCTCTCTTAAGACAACCGCCTCTAAAAATCGATTTTCAGAGGCGGTTCTCTTAAGACAACCGCCTCTGAAATAAGTCTACCATTCCTAAAAATATTTTTTATTTTTTTCAAAAAATCATTTAGAGTCTAATAAAAATAAGAAAAAAATTTGTAATGTAGCCCAAAGGCCTAAGGACCGGCCACAGCTCACATGATTTATTTTTCACTTGTTTTGAATAAGTTTTGAATAAGTGCCGACACCTAGGATTCGAACCCACAACCACTCCCTCGCGCAATTCCTCTAGTACTACCGTACCACACACTCACTTATGTCAAGTTCTACGATGCTATCTATTTGTACTAATATGTAAGAATCTTATAATCAATATTTTAACTCATAAACAATCTTAAATGAGAAAACTTTCAACTACAAAGTTTTAGATCTCGTTGAGCACTACAACTTTGATATATAACATTTCTTTATCAAGGTCATTTGAAAAATTCAAAAATTTGAAATTCAAAATCTGAGACTTAGTTTATATATTTAGAACCCTAAATGATTTCAAACAAAAATTATATCAACTAAAAATTTTTAGATCTCGTCGACCTCTACAATTTTGATATAAAGTTTGTCTTCATCCGACTTCATTTAAAAAAGATATGATTTTATTTGTGCTGCAACTATTTTTAAGGTTAGTCAACCGTCTCTAAAAATCGATTTTCAGAGATGGTTGTGTTAAGAGAACTGCCTTTAAAAATTACTCATTTTCAGAGACGATTGACATAAGCAACAGTCCTTGAAAAAAGCATTTTCAGAAGCGGTTCTATTAACGAAACCATCCCAAAAATAGATATATTTTTAGAGACGAATTTCTTAATGGAACCGTCTTTAAAATTTGATTTCTAGCAATGGTTGTATAGCTACAGTGCCTCCCGCGAAGGTTAATGACGACGTGCTAAGACAACCGCTGCTGTTAGAAAGGGGAGGCGTCTCTAAAAATCATTTATGTACTAGTGTCACTTATATTCCAATAATAGGAAGTATTTTCAGAGGTGAGCCCTTTTTTATTATTAATAGAGCCGGAGGACCCACACATATTTGTTAGTATATATAGGAAGCTATTTTTTCTATCAATATTTTGTGATCTTTATTGTACGTGGATATTTTAATCACCAAATAATCTTTAATGATAAAAATCAACTAAAAAGTTTTAAATCTTATCAAGCACTACAATTTGGGCATACGATGTGTCTTCATTCGAGATTGTTTAAATAGTTCAAAAAAATAAATATCAAAATAGATGAGAACTTAAAACATATATTTGGGGTTAACTACAAACTTGTACATCGGATTGACCACTATAACTTTGGTATTAACCATGTGAACGTTTAAGGTTATTTGGAAGTTCTAAATTTTTTAATTTCAAATTCTAGGAACTTAAAACACATATTTGGGACTATAAAAACTTCAGATCAAAACTTGTCAACTATAAATTTGTAGATCCTATTGAAAACTACAACCTTGTTATAGAACATATCAACATCCGAGATTGTTTGAAAATTTAAAATTTCAAAATTCTAGATTTTAAAACAAACTTTTAGGACTCTAAACAGTTTGAAATCAAAAACTTATCAACTATAAAGTTATAGATTACGTCGAGATCGTCTACAACTTTAGTATAAAGGTTATCTTCATTCGACTTTATATGAAAAAAGTTATGAATTATTTTTTATGTCTTTAGAGTGCTGCCTCTGTTAATCGATTTTTAGAAGCACCATCCTTAGAATGTCCACATATGTTAATAGCTATTTTCAGAGGTAGCTGCTTTAGTACGCCCGCCTCTAAAAATAATTAATAGAGGCGTACGTTTACTTGTAGCCTGTCAGAATATTTATAGAGGTGGCACTACCAAATACCTGCCTATCAGGGGCAGGCACTACCGGAAACAGTGACTTTGTCGTGTGCCACATGCACTCGGTAAAAGATTTACCAAGTGTAACACTCGGCAAACAGCACACATCATCTACAGTGTCGGCAAACGCCTCTTTGCCGAGTGTTTTCTATCGGACACTCAGCAAACACTTTGCCAAGAGCTAAAACCGACGCTCGCTGAAAAAAAAGTAACGCGACGGCACGGAGACGGTCACGGCGCCTTTGCCGAGTGTCAACTCCCAGACACTCGGCAAACCAGCATCCTTTGCCGAGTGCCAAATTTCAGACACTCGGCAAAGCTTCCTCATTTTGCCGTGTGTCAAATTCCAGGCACTCGGCAAAGTTGCCTCCTTTGCCGAGTGTCAACTCCCAGACACTCAACAAAGATTTCTCCTTTTGCCGTGTGTCAAACTCCTCAGCACTCGGCAAAGTTTCCTTGTTTGACGAGTGTCAACTCTAAGACACTCGGCAAAGGCTGACCCAGAATGTACTAATGTTGGCTTCTTTGTCGAGTGTCACAGCGCAGACACTCGGCAAATAAGCCATTTTAGTCCTAGAAAGCATAGATTTTTGCCACGTGTCTCTCTTTACCGAGTGTATTTTCATGGCACTCCGCAAATAGGGCTTTTGCCGAGTGTAACACTCTGTAAAGCTGCCACAAATAATCAGTTTATTTGTTTCGGTCACAGCCACGTACCACATTCAAATAAACATTATATGCATCATAGATAGTTCATAATAGGCATCATAGACAGTTCATATAGATATATCGATAACACATTAATGCAAATAAACTTTAGAATCACTAGTAGGTTTATTCACAACCACAAATAATCACAGGTAATCTACAAATGCAAAAGCAAATAAAATCACAAGTAGTCACTTAGGCCACGAGTTCCACTACGACCACGCTGGGTCATGACTCATGAGGCTCATTCGATGTCGTCGATTGATGCTGCACAAAGAAGAAGAGATTGCATGTGTGAGTTAAGATTGCACAAAGGAGAAGAGATTACTGCACAACAAGTTGGTAACAAACATGTAGCATTAGTCACTAAGTTTCTAGTGTCTGGGCATCTTTGTAAGAATGATTCTGCATAAACTAGAAATGGTGATTATAAGGTTGTAAAGTGACTCACAGTGCCTGAAACATTGTTTGGAGCAGGTTGAGGAGGAGGGACTGGCATCGGTGGTGGAGGTTGACCGATTGCAGCGTAAACACCCCTCATATATTCAAACATCTGCAGCTCCATCCTCTGCCGCTCTGCCTCCATCTTCGCCTCTAGCTCCTCCTAGCGCCTCGTTTCTTGTTCTAGCTGAGTCTATAATATTTCATCCCAATGTTACAATGCAATGCAAAAGTATGTAAAAATGAATGAACGATGAATAAAACATAAATAACCTGGAGTGCGTTCATCTGGAATCGTGTAGAGTCCGACCGTGGGCGTATCGCCGGACTGGAACCCGTGCTCCATGCTTGAATCTGGGAGAGAGTGGGAGTACTGGCCGTGTCGATTGTGCCATCGCCAATCCAGAACTAGCCATGCTTCTTGCCTCCTTCCGCCCTCATGACCACTTCTCCATCAAGGTCATGGGAGCTCAGATCATACTCTAGGCCATGGACCACCCTTGCCATCGATGTGTATCCATCGAGGCAGCTGTGGATGGACTCGTTGCTATACACCGAGGGCGAGTCCTCTAGGTTGTAGGCGACGTCGAACGTCGCCTTCCCCTTGTGGGCCAAACCATATGCCATGAACTGGGAGCAAGGCTCGCCACCATGTGCCGCCGACTGC
>PUID01034823.1:13446-25449 GCA_002993905.1 Miscanthus sacchariflorus | reverse complement strand
AACATGCACGGAAAAAATTCTTTGATTTCATTCCATTCAGTTGCTACACCACAATTCTCAATGGTTTGTCAAGGTCATACAACGTAAATCAGGTTCCACCATAAAACTAGGAACCATATAATAATAACCTCATAAAAATGTCACATATCCTTCAACTGTTCTAGATACGCATGGAACAACTTTCAGACAACGGTGGCAAATACACAGCCAAGGAAACACGACTACAACAGACAAGACGACATGACCAACCACAAACCTGTGTATAGTACACAATAAACCAATGAATTAGACTCAAGAGACCAGAATGGGACTCCCAAAAACCCATTTGACATTATGTCTTATAAGTTGTGCCAATACTCATTGCAACATGTTATACAGCACAGGAAACGCTTTGACAAAAACCGACACATCCCCTATCTTTCAAGGTTCTTTCTACCTCATCAAACAGGTAAAACAATATAATTCATTCATGCTATATAGGAGGCAAAACCCAACTCCCGACAACACCTGCGACTCCATGCCTCCCACCATTAGGTGGTGGTGGGAGCAAGAGCCCAAATGATCCAACCCGCTGACCTTGAAGACTGACCATTGACCAAGCTGCACCACTGGTGATGCAGCCCAAGGACTGACCCTGCTGCTGACTGGGACTGACATGACGACTCCCTGAGACCAGACCAATGGGACCCAACCACGACTTGGACGACGCGACTACCCCACCTCTGACTAGCCCCAAGCACTAGCCAAGGCATAATGGCACAGTCGCAATTCCAAATGGGCATCTGCATGTACAATATCACATCAGAAATCGGAATTTTCACACCCATGCACCACCCATTTTTTACTCAAGACTGCTAGAGAGAGAGCATACCTTCAGCCAAAGTTGAATCCACCTGATGGAACAGAGGGTTGGTTCCCGAAGTTGAAGCCATTCTGGGGATTGTCACCTGAGGGCATGGCATCATCTTCCTCCTCCAGCCAGTAGGATTCGAGCATCTTGACAGCCTTCTCATATATCTCGGTGTTGTCATGGCTCTGCAGGTTCTCAATCTTGTCCAGGCCCTCAGCATCATCAATCATCTGTGCGTAGACATTGACATCACCTGCACCAAGGTTTTTCTCTGCCTCGCCAACCTTCAGGATGTTCTCAAGACCCTCCAAGCAAACTGTTACGATTCTGGGATCTGGGCAAACAAGCAGGTCACAGAGTGGCTTAATGCACCCCTGGGCAACAAGGTACCTACATTTCGTACAGTAGACAATGTTATCACAAATATTTTTAAAAATGAAGAATACTACTACAAATAACACAACAAACTTAAGAAAATTAAAAACTAGATATTTACATACTTGATCTGATCATGTGTGCCACCGGAAGTGGCATTTGAAATTGCCCAGGCTGCTTCTTTCTTGATGTCAAATTCAGCAGTTTGCAGAAGTTGTACCAGAGGTGCAATTATGTTTGCATTGATCGCGGCCTGCAACCATATAGGATAGTAATTTAGGAAAGAAACCAAACAGAACAGAGCAGTTGAATAAGAAGAAACCAACCAGGTGATATCATTTAAGTTACTGGGACTATGGGAGAAAATGTTTGTTTTATTGAAATAATTTTCAAGTCAAACATCAAGTTTTTTAAAGAAATACCATAAGCTAATTCAATTCAATATGCACATGATTGTAAAAGACTTGATTTATCAACAGAACTTTAAGCACACAAACCTGAATCTGTTCCCTGTTACCAGCTGTGATGTTTGAGATCGTCCAGCATGCTTCTTTCTTGATGCTTTTCTTGTGGTTGGTAGTCAGGAGGTTCAAAAGGCATGGAAGTGCTTGATTGTCAATGACACACTGCAGGAAGGAGAAATATTTAGGTTCAGTGGAATATGGAATGTCAATATGGTACAACAGTGTGGAAAGCTAATTTTGAATATTTATTTCAATGAAATTGGCAAGGAATTCTTGTCATCAAGGCTGAAAATCAACATGACCAATTATATGTACCGTCTTAAAACTTAGCTTAACAATCTGTCATCATCAAGACCTACATCCAATAGGACCTGCTAAACAGTGCTGCGAAAGTGCATTTGTACTTATAAACTATCATTTGAACTGTAACAGAGAACAATTTCAAAGAAACTAAACCTTAGATTTAACAAATCAGCCAACTGATTCAACATCAACTTAGTATGGACATTTAAAAAAAAAAGTAGATGCATCTCTACAGGAGATCCAACAAGGTAACTTAGGCTGGCAGAGTCATGAAGTGTATAGAGAGATGCAATGAAAGGGTAGAAGTATAGATACAAGAAGAGAGAGGGAGAGACACTAACATATAGATATGAATGAATGAAATAATATAAAACTGTTTCTGCTCCATGACAATACCGATTTGACTGCTAGATAATGTATCTAGCAAATAAAACTGTTTAAACAAACTAGTATGACAAAGTACAAGCTGATGCGACTTCCCCCTGTCTGACACCTGCATGGACCCATATGGGCACCATGACTAATCATGTCTGCAACATCTACAATGCTACCCGGGACAAAAGAAGCTTTCAAATCTAGTCTAGGCCAGTATTGCAGCTACATCACGGAATCAAGAACATCAATACAAGGGTAGACTGATTTAACTGATGACAACACACATTCTGACTGCATTAATTTAGCAACAGCAGGATATACATCGATGTAGAAAAAAAAAGAAAACATTAAAAAGGATGTCCAACTTGCCAATTGAGTTTACCTGAGTCTGCATGTCATCACCAGTTACAATGTTACCCACCGTGCGCAGAGCTGGAATGAGAACAGAGGCCGAAGGATGCCTAAATAAAAATTCAGGTGTTATGATCTCAATCATTGATCATGGTAAAACGTTAGAATGCTACAGAGAAGACATATATAAAAAATTGCACTTACATCAGAAGTTCCACAAGGCGAGGGAACACACCAGATTCAATAACAGCTTGGATTTTGTCATTAGTCCCATCAGATAGGTATGAGAGAGCCCAGCAGGCATCAGTTAGGACCTCCTCATCCTGAGAGTGGATAAGGCGCTGCAGTGCTGGCAATGCTGGTTTGACCTACTCAAACATCAACAAAACAATATCATTCAAAGAATCAACTTTGGCCAACACAACAAAAAGAAACAATCCCAGATAGAAACCTGATCAAAGTTTGGTTGTGGCTTCCCGCGGCAGAAGTTAGAGAGAGTCCATGTGGCATTCCTGAGCATCGAGAGCTTAGCATGCTCATTAAGCTGCTGCAGCAAGGGGAATAGCCCACCRTGGCCAAGCACCAGATCACGGCACTTTGGGGAGTCACCAGCAACATTACCTAAAGCCCACACAGCCTGCAAAACAAAAAAAGAAAAGAAAGAACCTAAGCATCACTCTGCATAAGTCTCATATAGAAGAGAGTAACTCTTGTAATTCAGTGCATGCCTGTTCACGAACATCCTCACTGTGAGAGTTGAGGAGCTTAACAAAGATGGGCACAGCACCACTCTCAACCACCACCTTGGTGTTCTCTGATGTGCCTGATGCAATGTTGGTGAGCGCCCATGCAGCCTCAAACTGCAGCGTAAGTTATACATAGCAAGTTGGCACCAATCAGTATGAGAGAAAATAAAGTGAAGCCATATTATTGATCAGTGCGACTGTTACCAGACCTGGAGTTGGGGATGGTCCTCACGTGTAAGGAACTCAATGAATCGGGGCACCACTCCTGTGCTGATCACCTCCTCGATTGGTGGACTACGCTCTAGAGAAATTGAAAGGAAAGTAATCAGCAAGGTACCACTTGACAACTTTCACATAAAAGTTGCAATGGAGTTAAGAACAGTGTATCATGGGCTCATCTAGATTCACCAGCAAATACAAAAATCCCATAGGATAATCAAAGCTGCTATCTACGATGTACAATAATATGAAAAGAGGCATGCAGCCTCTCCATATCTTTTTTTAGCCCATTCTCACCGGTCTAAAAAATGACTGAAACAAGTATATACTACTGAGCAACAATAATTGCCCCAGCAGCCAGCAGAACACTACTGAAAAAATAGAATAGTTATTCATGAAATCAATTGCTTTCGGGAGCATATTTTTTTTTAAAAAAAAAACTTCCTGGCACACTTGGTCATAAGCACGTTGCAGAGGCCAGGCCATATGGTAGGGTTTTTTTTTTATGGAGACAGTAAATTTAAGCAGTAGTAGTCGTAAAATGGGAGGATACAACAACTAATTTTGCCACCCTGCAATTAGACGACAGTCAAGACACGTATACGACAGTTACCTTAAGCACCTATACCTTTTTTTGGCCCAATCTGGAGTCTCAAAATTACTGAAACAAGTATTATATATACATATATATATAATATATATGCAACAATAATTGGCCCAGCAGCCAGCAGAACAATACTGAAAAAATAGAATAATTATTCATGAAATCAATTTTGGGGGCATAACTTTTTTTTAAAACTTCCTGGCACACATGGTCATAAGCAAGTTGCAGAGTCCAGAGGGTAGAGGGGTTTTTTCTTTCTCTGGAGACAGTAAATTTATGTAGTCGTAGTCGTAAAATGGGAGGGTGCAACGACTAATTTTGCCACCCCGCAATCCAGAGCCATATACGACAGTTACCTTAGCACCTAGAACTGGCCATACCCAGATACCGTCACACATGGCCTAATACTACTCGACAAACCGCCCAAATCTCACCCCCTAAACTCTATCCATCCGGAAACGGTAACTGCACATAAGATCCGAATCTCACCTATGGAGAGCAGCTTCCTGAACTGCGTGGTGGCCTCAAGCTGCACGGTGGGGTCGTTGGAGAGAACGGCCTGCACCATCGCCGGCAAGCCATCGAGCTGAAGCAGACAAGGAGAAAATCAGATCCGAACCTGTCAGATCGAGTACCACCCCCGCCACCCAAACCCTAACGACGGGGGGCGCGGATCAGATCGGGGCCAGAGCGAGCGAGCGAGGGAGCCAGGGCAGCGCAGCGCCGCACCTTCTGCTGGAGCGCGGTGGAGTGGCCCATCGGCGGCACGGCGCCGGCGGCGGAGGCGGGGAAGCCGTCGCGGCGCTTCTTCTGGAGGCTCTCCTCGCGCTTGAGCTTGCGGATGTCCACCATCTGGCCCTCTCGGCGGCGGCGGCTCTCCTCGGCGTCCACCGTCTGCTTGTAGTTGCCCTTCCGCATCTGCTCCCGCTCGCTCGGCCGGAGCGACATCGCGGCGAAACCCTAGGGGGACCCGGCGGCGGCGCGGGGGGTGTGCAGTCGAGTCGTCCGCGCAGCCACGCACGCACGCACGTCAAGACCGACCCGATTCGATTTCGAATTGGGGAACGGGAAGGAGAGAGAGAGCGAGTCGGAGGTGAGGGAGATTTATATAGGCGGCGTTCCAACCGGGGGGTAGCAAAGGAGGGCCGGTGCGAACGTGTATTTTGGTATAGGTTGGAATGGATTTTTTTTTCCTGATCTCGGCTAATTCAATAGTGGGAAAATAAGCTAAGGGCGTGTTTAGATCTGAAAATTTTTGGGTTTTGGGTACTGTAGCCCTTTCGTTTGTATTTGGTAATTAGTGTCTAATTATGGACTAATTATGTTCGAAAGTTTCGTCTCGCGATTTCTCACCCAACTGTACAATTAGTTTTTTTTTCGTCTACATTTAGTACTCCATGCATGTACCGTAAGATTCAATGTGACACTTACTGCGCAAAAATTTTTGGCTTTTGGGAGAAACTAAACGGGGCCTAAAATAAGTTGCCGGCTGAAAAGCAGTTTAAGAGAACGGGGCCATGGTGGTTTCGCACGGGTGAATATGGTACGTACAGTATTTCTTCAGGGCCTTTAGCACGACTTCGGCTTCGCGCGGCACTCGTCCTGGGCTGTGTCAAACGGCTATCCAAAAATGGCTCTTACAAAGAGTTCCAAACTTTAAATAATCCGGAGTCGCTTTTATATTGAGGACCTGGCTTCTTGCGAAAACAAAACATGGCTTATCTTGACCTCGTAAATAAATTTGATATAAATTATTACAAAATTATCATGGGAGCCGTTCTTCGTCGAACGTTTTTCAAAAGGGCTTCATCTCTATCGGAGGCACTACTTCACAAAATGAGTCAGAGCTATTTTACGAAGAGCTGAAGCCTGAAGCCCTTCCAAACCGGCCTTTAGAGTTGCATTCTTATATCTATACCTTAATATTAAAGAATCAAAATTTCTGCCTCATTTTTTGTCTGGCAATCATGCATTTTTTGTGTCGCCGTTCCGGTCCGTTTTCTGGTTCGTATGCGTTTTGGTTTTATTTTGTGAGTTCCCATTTATTCCCGGTTCCGTTTGTGGTTCATGTGCGTTTTTGTTTTGTTTCGTGTTCCTGTTTTCCTCTCTCCTCAGCCGTCACGCTGCTGACTCCCCGTGCTGACCCCACCCCGACCATGGATGTGGACCACACCCCACCCTCGATCTTCCTCCACCTTGCATGAGCACAAGTCGAAAGCATGGATCACAAACACCGCTACACATGCTTCCTAGGACAGAGCGCCTGTGCTCAAATCAAGCACGGCCGTGGGAGGTCCACTAGAGCTGGAGAAGAACATGTAGCCCCACCGCCATGCTCGTCTTCTCCGGCAGCGAGCCCTTGCCTGCCCACTATGCTAGATACTACATTGGTGAGCCCAACAAGGGGACACAGAGATGTGAGGATGGGCCCTGGGGGAGGATCTCACCTCCGCTCGAAGCCAACACCATGGCCGCCTTCTTCTCACCTTGCTCCCTCACCGCACTTGGGGGAGAGGGAAGGGCCACCAATGACTCTGAGCCCTTCAAGTAGGACCCACCCCTCCCGACAACCCTCACTACTTGGGTGACTCAGCATGCACGGGATGACAGCTCGGGCGCCGGAACGCCGGTGAGTGCAGGCGCAGGAATGTGGGGCCGGTACCGCGGTCGCAACGCACGAGGCTATCATGCGGTAAGGGAGCAGGGGAGGGCGTGCGACGCTCGCTACTTCTCTCCCTGTTTGGTGGAGCGCGGTTGGGTCCGTGAGGGGTGGGCGCACGGTGACCTTTCGTGAGGGTGGGGGACAACTCCTCCCTGGGCGAGCTTCTCTCCATCCAGCCCCTTTGCTAAGATCTAGAAAAGCTCCTCCCCGTTGCACGGGAGGAACAATGTCGGGTCGAGTGGAGGAGACGAGGGTGGTAATCAACGTGTGGGAGTTCCGTGGACGTCATTGGAACATGCAAGGTCACCTGATAGTAAGCGGGAGAAAGAGGAGGAAGAAGAAAGAGGTAGGGGCATTATGGTCCATACAAAAAAACATATGGGGTCGTCGTCCTACAGTTGTCCAGGACCCTACCAAACGTAGGGCGTGTTTGGTTGTGTCCCCAAGGAAACTTGCCTGGCCAGGCACAATTCTCAGGCGTTGGATTTTAGGTGCTTGGGGCTGAGATCATAGCCTGGCCAGCTAGCTGCTTGGCACGGCACAATCCAAATAGCTATGTAGAGTGTGGCGTATTTCAAGGAGCGACAAAATTATAATTGCATATCTCAGAATAGGTGAATTATAATGACAGTTCTTAGTTCCACGGAAATTATAACGTCAACGTTCCAATTAACTACACATTCTAAATTATGAAACATATCATATATTTCTTTTATCCGTGTAATGAAAAAAAAACTCAATGGAACGGTAAATCACACTATAAGAGTAGAAAGGAACTGATACATGAAGAAGGAACCAAAATACTGTCTTAAATGTTATGAGTTTCACTCAAGTTAGAAAATCCTAATAAAATATTGTTTGAAACCTAAAAAGGATGGACCAAAACTAGATGGTGGTAAAGAAAACAGATGTCAATGTAAAAGAACGGATAGAAAAAAATTGCTCTCATGGATAGGAAAAAAAGAAAACAGATGCCAATGTAAGAGAACGGATAGAAAAGAAGAAACAGATGAAAAAATTGCTCTCGTTGAGAGTAGAACTAAACAGACGCCAATGTAAAAGAACGAATAGAAAATATTGCTCTCACGGACAGAAAAAAAGAAAACAGATGCCGATGTAACAGAACGGATAGAAAAAAAGATGATAAAAAATTGGATAGAAAAAAGAAAACAGATGCCGATGTAAGAGAACGGATTGAAAAAAAAAACTGGATAGAAAAAAAAGATGAAACAACAACACCACCAAAGTCTTTAAGTCCCAAACAAATTGAAGTATGCTAGAATTAAAACCCAGCAGAAGCCATCAAGGTTCAGGCACATGAATAGCTGTTTTCCAAGCACTCATATCTAAGGCTAAGTCTTTAAGTATATTCTATGCTTTCAAGTCTCCTTTTATTGTCTGTACCCAAGTCAACTTTGGTTTTCCTATACCTCTCTTCACGTTACTATACTGGCTTAGGATTCTACGCACCGGTGCTTCTGAAGGTCTCCGTTGGACATGTCCAAACCATCTCAACCGGTGTTGGACAAGCTTTTCTTTAATTGATGCTACCCCTAATCTATCACGTATATCATCGTTCCGAACTCGATCCCTTCTTGTATGACCGCAAATCTAACACAACATACGTATTTTCGCGACACTTATCTGTTGAACTTGTCGTCTTTTCGTAGGCCAATATTCTGTACCATACAATATAGCAGGTCTAATCGTCGTCCTATAAAACTTTTCTTATAGCTTATGTGGTACCATTTTGTCACATAGGACATCATATGCTTAGCGCTACTTCATCCACTCTACTTTGATTCTATGGCTAACATCTTCATCAATATTCCCGTCTCTCTGTAGCATTAATCATCAATATCGAAAGGTATCCTTCCTAGACACTACTTGACCTTCCAAATTAATATCTTCCTCCCCGAGTAAGATCCTCGTCTCTCTGTAGCATTAATCTTAAAATATTAAAATGTATCTTTTTTTGGCACTACTTGACCTTCCAAACTAATATCTTCCTCCTCCCGAGTAGCAGTGCCGAAGTAAAAAATGGATAAAAAAAAGAAAACATATAAAAATGGATAGAAAAGAAACATATGTAAGAGAACGGATTTTAAAAAAATGGATAGTAAAAAAAAGAAACAGATAAAAAAAACGGATTTAAAAAAATGGATAGTAAAAAAAAGAAACGGATAAAAAAAACGGATTTAAAAAAAATGGATAGTAGAAAAAAAAGAAAACAGAAAAAAAAGATTTATGTATAAATTTAAGTTATAGTTAATTTGACGTGTACTATAAGTTCCTTTAACACATCACTATCCCGCACGGTGCGAGAAGATCCAATTCCAAAAATGGACGACACCGTCGTCGCCATCGCCGGCGACGGTGACGACTCCGACCGCCGCCGCCCCCTGCTCTCCCCGACCGAAGAGATCCACCCCTACACTGACCCCCCGTCCCCTCAGCATCCGCCTCTGGATGCTGCGGCGGCGCAGCCCGAGGAGCAGCGGAAGCCGGAGAGAGTGGTCTCGCTCGATGTGTTCCGCGGCTTCACCGTCGCCGTGAGTGGAAATTTTATCCAGACCATGCTGGTTCTTTGCTCGGCGGCTCCGAAATTCAGGCGTGGACTCTGGTTGCGTGCGCAGATGATGATACTCGTGGACGACGCCGGCGGGGCGTGGCCGGGCATCAACCACGCGCCGTGGTTCGGGGTTACGGTCGCGGATTTCGTCATGCCCGCCTTCCTCTTCATCATCGGCGTCTCCGCCGCACTCGTCTTCAAGGTAGTATGCTGAACTACTAACTACTAGCTGCTCGAGCACAGTATGAATGAAGCAACCAATCTGTATAGAATGCTGGATCTTTGGATTTATTATCCTGAACCCTGGCTGCTGCGAATTGATGCCACCATATGGGTTGGGAATTTGTTGAACTATTCGATTGCCCCTCAAATGGAAGGGGAAATTTGGGAGGGCTTGAGCTATCCAATTGCCCCTCAAATGGAAGGGGAAATTTGAGAGGACTTGTTGAGGTCTGCGACTGCCAAATGGCGAAGTCAACACTTTTTCTGAGTATAAAGGCTAGATACTTGCAGACATATCTTACTTTCCAGGGCAATGGATTATTGAAAACATCCTTGGTGAAATCTGTTGACTTTGGCTACCTCATTAACTTGAAATTCTGTAAACCATTTCTCTTGCTGCTCCTATGCTAAAAACAATAATATGGTTACCATTGAAAAGATGCGATGCATGATCATTGGATATAAGAGGGATGCTAGTTCTACTTTGTAGATGAAGTATGATGTAAGATTTCACATTACACTTTAGCTGCTAGGAACAAACATTACTCTTTACATCTGTTGTGCTCTGTCCAGAATACAGTTTGTTTGTATATCTTCCTTGGATGGTTGGTGCTTGGTGCACAATGTAATCATTTATTAGGATAAAAATAACCTCTGACAGTTGCAGATGTTGGACTGCAGAAAATGCCAAACAAGACAGCTGCAACTAAGAAGGGTGCAATTCGGGCTTCAAAACTTTTCATATTGGGTGTGATTTTGCAAGGTTATACTGATCGCTAGTTCTTTGCCAAGTACCTCTCGTCGACCCATTTTGTGGGATTCCTATCAGGTTGGAGTTTATCCTTGTGTTCTTTTGTACTTGTAGGAGGATACATTCATGGACGACACAAACTAACTTATGGTGTCGATTTGGATCATATTCGATGGCTAGGTGTGCTGCAGGTGATAAATAAAACAAGTCTATTTATCTAAGTTGGTGTATTCCATTTCTTTTCTATTCACGTAATGTTTGAAACTTTTGATTTCTTATTGCTATCATGCTTCTTGTACTCGTAGAGGATAGCTGTTGGATACTTTGTAGCAGCAATGTCAGAGATTTGGCTTGTCAACAATAATTTGGTGGATTCATCTGTATCATTTGTGAAGAAATACTTCATGGAGTGGTTAGTCAATATGGGCAGCATTTAAATTTGGAAAAAGATTGTTTCCGTGTTTTTATTTTTTTTACAAATCCTTATTCACCATTTCAGTAATGTACACTTGAACTTCTGTCCTAGTTCTTCACTATGATTATTTCCCTTGGTTCAGTAAAGTGAACTTTGCCATCAAGTTATCTTTTCTATAACTCAGAACAACCTGTCTAGTTATCTGTTAGGAATGCTTTCCTTTATTTATGCAAGCTTTGAAATTCTGGACCATGACAGAGTCTTGTGCATGAAGTCTGCAACTCCATATCAACTTCTCTTGTAAGGATGAAAATCAAGCAGCCAAATAGTAGTCTGGACCTTTCGGTAGACTTCTAGTGTTCGTTAGCTAGCATGCTAGTATTTCAGGCTTATCCTGCAACTATGTCAGTAGCTGTAGACTGTTGATTGCAGAACAACAGTCAACTTGCACTAGGTAAGTTCATACTTCATACACAAACCGACTCATACTTCGTATGCATATGCAACTATGTAAATGAGTAAGTAAGCTATTGCACACGGGCGGAGCCTCGTAGAGGCGAACCTGGGCTCTTGCACCTTGCACCCGCACCGCCCCCCTCCCCCCCCTTGCTTGCATGTTTTATTACTGCATATAGTACTATTCTCACTATATTGCTCTGTGAAACAAACACAAGAGCCTAGTAGTACTCCATCTATGGCTGCTACCAGTTATGATTGCCATTGAAAAAAAATTTAGCCCCTGCTTGTTTTCTCTGCACACTCCGCCACTGCTATTGCAGCAGCAACAACAAGCCTTCAGCCGTGTGACTACTTTGTGTGTGTGTGTGAGAGAGAGTGAGTGAGTTATGTCACTTCCAGCAGTCCTTATGTATGTTATGTTCAAACTGCGGTGTTTACATAAGATTTAGCTGTATAGCCAGTTAGCCGCAACTTATAAGAGCTTTGTAGTTTGGGTGTACTGCATATGAGTTTAGTTGTGTGAATACCTCAGAATTTATTATGAAAACCAAAATGTATTAATACGAATACTGACATTTGTTTATCTTCTGAAGGTTCATGGCCATAGCTATTACAGTACTTTATGTTGCCTTGGT
>PUID01034820.1:7321-17641 GCA_002993905.1 Miscanthus sacchariflorus | reverse complement strand
GTACTCCAGAAATCGATGGATGCGATGCAATGCAATCATCAGTGAGGGATGGGCGTCGGCAGCGTGTAGCATGTACGGAGAGAGAAAAGTGGAATCAGGCAGTGCTTGTCGCGAGTTCCATCGCCGGGCGCTAGCACAGTTCCCACAGTTCGTGGGGCCCGCCACTACCTCCGCACGCACCCGTGACCCGTCCTTCCCATGTCGCGTGGTGAGACAAGCAAGCACAACGAGCAACGCCGGTCACCGTCCTGGCCGCGTCCGCGTGCGTCCGTCGTTCTCGCCGCATCCGCGTCGTCATCCCAGCCGTGCCTGCGCGCCGTCCGCCATCCTCGCCTCGTCCCCGGGCAGGTCCTCGTAACCTCGGCGTCCACAGCTGTCCTCGCCGCGCCGACCGCCATACTCGTCGTGTCCGCGCGCCGTCGTCCTGGCCGCGTCCATGCGTCGTGGATTCCTGGCCGTGGCCGTGCGTCGGGCCTCCGTCCTCGCGTCGTCCGCCGCCGTCCTCGCCGCATCGACCGCCATCCTCGCCATGTCCACGCGCCGAGCCGCCGTTCTCGCGTCGTCCGCTGCCGTCGCCCCGCGGCGCCCTAGCCCGGCGGCTCCGGCGTCGCACCGCCACGCCGTTATCCAAGATTGCGAGCTTGAGGAAGAAGGCTGGAACGACGATGGAGAAGATAAGGAAAGGGTGGAGTTGTGGGTCCCATGCCCAATAAAAAATTAATTATATGAGAAACTAGTTTGTTGTATGGCTTGTCTATTGGAATAGTCTCCTGCTGATTTGGCTTGCTTATAGGCAAGTTTATTGAACCACCTCTTAGCAGTCTCCGGAAGAACAGAGACCCCACCTCACCCTTATGTTCTATTCTATCTGTCCTACCTAGAAGGCTACTGCTAGAACAACAGAGCAAAGCAGGCAATCACAACCTTAGGCTCCCGAACAGAACTGCAGCTGCGTTGGCCATTAGATCGAGATCCGACGATGGACCATCTTTGTTGCATTGGTCACTGTTTCATCAGCACACTCTTAGATTGATCTCCACCCGGCTCGGTCCAACGACCGAGTCAGACCCTAACTGGCGCCCTGATCGGGGGCGCCCAGCCGTACTCCTGGCTGGTGGGCCACCGTCGCGCAGCGCTATAAATAGGAGGTGGGGGCTGGGGGCTCGTGACACGAGGTTCGTTGGCACCCACAGAACCCGACCTAAACCCTAATCTGATCCAGAGGGTAGCGCTGAAGGCAACGGGAAGCTCCACCGGTGTCGCTACTGGATCTCGTTGCCCCTGCTCTCATCGGACACCGCGAGCCCGACGCCTACGCCCGCCGGACTCCACCAACACTCCACACCACCGACGACATGGCTTCCACCTCCGCCAAGCCCGTCGATGGTCGGTACCCTTACCTCACTCTTCTCTCTCTCTTTCTCGTTTGTGCTCTAGGATGATCTACATGCTTATTTATCCTGAATTGAAAGAACACACCGACTAGATCTATGCCTAGATGATCTTAAGAGCCAACAATGGTATTGGAGCTTTCACTAGCGTTTAGATCTGGACTGGGGAAGAAATTAGAAGGAGACGAATCGAATTTGACATTCGGAGATTCAGACTAATCCTAACCCTAACCCTAGAAGAAGAGAAAGGAAAGGAAGGGGGTTTTCCTACCTAGGAACCGCCCGCACCGTCACCACCACCGGCCGTCGCATCGACGCCACGCGGGAAGTCACCCCGAGCCACCGCGGGCGCGAGGACTCACCACTGTGCGGTCTCCGCCTCGGGCTCGGGACAAGGGCACCGCCAGAGGGCTGCTCGACGGCGGCGCGCTCAACCTCCGGCGAGTGTGCGCCCCGACGAGTGGCCCCACGGTGCCGCCGCCATCCCTCCTGCCGCCACGAGCGACCACAGAAACCCTAGATAGCACTCGCTCGGTAATGGACTTGGAGAAGAAGAAATGGGAGCAAGAAAGGAAGAAAAGGGGAGCCGATCGGGACTTGTCGGCCAACCACCTCCAGCCGCCGCGGTGGCCTCGGGCGACCGCGCCCCGCCACGTGCCATAGTCGCTCAATGCGACGCAGAGAGAGAGAAGGTAAGGGAGAGAATGAACCTAGGTTTGGGTGAACGCCGGTCGGGGGCGACTTTTGATATCGCTAAATCGCCGCTCGACCATCGGATGCAAATGGATGGCCATGATCGGCCGGGCCGCTTTCGGCCTAGGCGTGGGGGAGAAGCGCGCGCGTAGCTGGGCCATCTCCGCCGAAGGGCCGCCCTGCTTCGCCGCGGCAAAGGCCTGCTGGGCCGCATAGCGCGCAACGCGCGTTGGGCCGAGAAAATGCGAAGTGCGTGAAGGGCCTTCGGGCCGAATTTAGAATGGATTTTTGTTTTTGTTTTATCATTTCAGGAGCGAATAATTTTGAAAATGCTTCTAAATAATATTATTTTAAGATTATTTTTCATGTTTCTGCTACAAAGTTGATGTTAATTATCTTTCAATTAAATTCGAACCAACGAGAGGATTTAATTTGAAGAGCAGTTACAATTTTTTAGTAATTTATGATATTGCTAATTTTCCGACCAAAGTTGTTAATAGCAAAATTATAATTTTATTTATGAGTTTTATGCATTAATTCTATTTCTGTCCAACGGTGATGTAGAATTAATGTAGAAGAATGATGTTTTATTCTATTTTCTGCCCATCGGTGATATAGAATAGAACTGAAAGATTTAAAAGTTTAATGCGCATGTTTTTAACCAGACCAACGTAGGGTTATTTTTATGCTCATTATTGTTGATTATTGTTTAATATTTTTCAGATAAAGATCTTCATGCTTTCATTCTTGAAGGCAGTAAAGAAAATCAGCTGGGTACTTGTGACTCAGAAGATGAAAAGTGTAAGTTCTGTAAGAAAGAAAGCCATTGCGTAAGGGACTATGTTCTCCTTAAAGAATGGCTTGAAAAGAAAGAAATTCAGGGATATAATTAATCTAAGAAAAGGACATAAAGCAATAAGAATCGCAAATGGCGTCGAAGTTGATAAGGAAGCTGTTGATCAACTCCCATTAGAGCTAGAGCTTAACAGCGGCTTCACACTTAGTTTAAGAAATATCTTTTATATACCCTCTATGAAGAGGAATTTAATTTTAGTTTCAGTTTTAGACGATGATGGATTTGATTGTCATTTTGGTAATAGCTAGTCAGATTATGTTTAATAATAAATATATTGGTCTTGCCTTCCGACAAGACGAGCTTTATTTGTTATCACTTTATGAGAATATGAAAGTTGTGAATACTGAGAATGAGAATGTCTCCTCGTCTATGAATGCAAGAAATAAGCGGAAGAGAATTTATGATGTATCATCAAAATTATGGCACTGTCGTTTAGGCGAGGAGGAAAATAAAACGATTGATTAAGAAAGCAATTCTTCCGCCATTAGAAGTTTAAGATTTACAACAATGTATTGATTGTATTAAACGAAAGTATGTTAAGAAAATAAAGAAAGAAGCCAAAACGAAGCCCAGGAATTTTAGAAATAATTCACACAAATATCTATGGTTCGTTTCCTGTGAAAAGTGTGGATGGTTATGATTCATTTATAACATTCACAGATGATTATTCTCGTTATGGCTATATTTATCCAATTAAAGAAAGATCAGAAGCATTGGATAAATTTAAGATATTCAAGGCTGAAGTAGAAAATTAGCACAATTTAAAGATTAAGACAGTAAGATCCGACCGTGGGGTAGTATTACAGCCGACATACCCCATATGGCCAAGTTTCTGGACTTTTTACAATGTTCTTACAAAAAAAATGGCATAGTTGCCCAGTACTCTACATAGGGCGATCCTCAGCAGAATGGTGTAGCTGAAGGATGCAACCGTACATTAATGGATATGGTAAGAAGTATGATAAGTTACTCTACTTTACTGATTAGTTTGTGGACGAAGGCGTTAAAAACTGCCATTCATATTCTTAATCGAGTACTAAGAAAGTCGGTGCCCAAAACATAGTGAAGCTAGACTCCAAGACAGCCTGTTGCTATTTTATTGGCTATCTAGATAAGTCAAAAGGTTATCGCTTCTATTGTCCTCACAGATATACGAAGTTTTTAGTTAGAAACAAGACACGCTGTGTTCTTGGAGGATGAGATGGTCAGGGAGAGCATGGTAGCGTGAGAAATTAACCTTGAGGAGAAGCGGGCATACGTGCCCACTCTGATGGTTTAGGAGCCATTCTTCTCGCTACCTGTTGCTGCTGCACCAACAGTGCAAGATACTGTAGTGACAGCACCTGTTGTTGATTCTCCCATAGCGACAATAAACGAACATGAGGAACATGTCCTTCAGGATTCTATAAAGCCCGTTGTCGCACATGAGGAAGAGCAACAACAGTCCCATACGGAACAAGTGCCAACTAATGAGGCCCCAGAATGTCTCAAAGAGCTAGAAAATCAGCCATTCTTGATGACTACGAAGTCTATGTTAGTAAAGAATTTTAAATAGAGGGTGATCCCACCTCATTTAAAAAAACCATGAGAAGCGATCACTCGCAGAAGTGGCTTGAAGCCATGGAAGATGAAATGAGATCAATGAGTACCAACGATGTTTGGGACTTAGAAAAAATTTCTAAAGGAGTTAAAACAGTAGGTTGTAAATGAGTCTACAAAACTAAATATGACTCCAAAGGGAATGTGGAAAGATTTAAAGCGTGACTTGTGGCGAAAGGATTCATGCAAAGAGAAGGAATAGATTACAATGAGTGTTTTTTTAGTCTCATGCAAGGATTCTTTTAGAATCATAATAGCGTTAGTGGCACATTACGATTTAGAGTTACATCAGATGGATGTAAAGACGGCATTCCTCAACAGGGATTTGTATGAAAACGTTTACATGGCACAACCCAAAGGTTTTGTCATGGAAAGAAAAGAATGTATAGGAAGCCACCTGTGGAAATCCATTTATGGGTTAAAACAAGCCTTTAGACAGTAGTATTTAAAGTTGATGAAACAATAAGAAAGTTTGGGTTTAAAGAGAATGGGAAGGACAATATCGTTTATGCAAAGTTCTAGAATGGAATATTCATTTTCCATATCCTGTGTATAGATGACATCCTACTCACCAATAGTGATGTTGATCTGCTATTGGAGAAGAAGTTATTGTTCTCAGGTTTCAATATGAATGAGTTTGGTGAAGCGTCATTCGTTCTAGGAATTAAAATTTACCGAGATAGAAGAAAAGGGGTATTAGGACTATAGCAAAGGCATACTTAGAAAAGATTCTAAAGAAATAAAGTATGCATGCGAGTAAACCTACGCCTGCTCCTATAGTCAAGAGTAATAGATTTAAAAACTTTCAGTGTTCCAAAAACCAATATGGGATCAATCAAATAAATATGGTTCCATATGCTTCAGCTGTTAGAAGCTTTATGAGTGCACAAGTAAGAACTTACCCTGACATAGTTCACGTGTTCGGGATGTTTTGGCAGAAGTCTAGTCCAGATATAGATCATTGGAATAGAGTTAAGAATGTCATGCAATTTTGCAAAACATTAAAGGTCTCATGCTGAGTAAGAAAGAACAAGTACTCTCAAATAGTTGTGTGTACAAATGTTAAACTTCGGCGAGATGTATAGTGAAATCCACAGTGGTTGATAACACCTGCATTTAGAGTTTTATTGTGGAAAAGCTCTAAAGAAGCAGTTGTGGTATCATCAATGATGCATACCCATAGTATAGCTTGTAATGAGGTTTCAGGGACAGGCCAAAGTGGTTAAGGGAATTTGTATCCGAAATTAACAAAGGTAGACAACAGCAATAACTATTTAAAGTAAATCACTCCTATGACAACAGATCAAGTGTGCTGTCAAACACATTGACATTAAGTTACATGTTGTAAAGGAGAAAATCTAGAATCATTTTGAAAGCATTTGAGCGAATAAGCACCGAGCAAGTACTTACGGATCCGCTTACCAAAGGCTTACCACCCAGTGCGTTCAAAGAACACACAGTTGACATGAGTTTATAGGAAAGTCTATGATTTCTGGATACTAAGGGTCTAGTTGAGAATATGTTTCAAAACAGAGATGTGTATTGTAGCTGTTAATCTAACGGTACTAACTGTTATGACGAGGCATGCTCTATGCACTAATCTGTGATGGAATGGGGAGAAAGATAAAGTGAACTAAGTTTTAAATCATAAGGTGAGATCAAAGGGGAGAATGTTAGATTGATCTTCATCCGGCTCGGTCCAACGACCGAGTCGGACCCTGACTCTCACCCTGATTGAGGGCGCCCAGCCGTACTCCTGGCTGGTGGGCCCATTGCTCAGCGCTACAAATAGGAGGTGGGGGCTGGGGGGTTCGTGACACGAGGTTCGCTACCACCCACAGAACCCCACCTAAAACCTAATCCGATCCAAAGGGTAGCGCTGAAGGCGATGGGAAGCTCCACCAGTGTCGCCACTGGATCTCGTTGCCCCTGCTCTCGCCGGACACCATGAGCCCGACGTCTACACCCGCCAGACTCCACCAACACTCCACGCCACCAACGACATGGCTTCCATCTCCGCCAAGCCCGACGATGGTCGGTACCCTTAAACCCCCCCCCCCTCTGGTTTGTGCTCTAGGATGATCTACATGCTTATTTATCCCAAATTGAAAGAGCACACCCACTAGATCTATGCCTAGACGATCTTAAGAGCCAACACACACTGCACACGCCGTTGAGGAACGGCCGGCTCCCTCGCTGTTTCAGCGATGATGGTCACTGATCACTGAATAATGGAACAGTACTTCCTTAGCAGTCAGCTCGGCCATTTGAGAGATGATGTGGTATCCTGATCGATGAAGTGTCACTCTCACACGTACGAAAGACGTATTAGCTAGGTAGATAAGTATATCCGTTCAGCAATCATAGTCGAAGTTATATATACAATGTATATAGTATCTGAAAAATCCACATCTGCAGTGCCGCGGACGCCACGGAGAGCCACAATTCCACACTCCACAGCGATGCATTGATACTTCAATGTTAATTGTACCTGTGGGCTTGTGCCGACCTACTGTGGATATATAAAAGTGAGGAAATATGTAGGTGCTCTCTAAAAAATGGTGAGACAGGTACACCAGCTGACCATTAGATGCAAATTCTCCAACCGTACAGTATTTGCCGTCCTAGGGAAAATTTTCTGTCACTGGAACCTCTCAAGATTCTGCTTAACATTAAGATTTTTCTTTGGTAACTACAACGAGTGTAATTCTGTCAAAGGATGATAAACTTCCAAAAAGAATTTCTGTCAAAGGATAACTTAGGGGAAAAAATAAATCAGACATGCAGTCAAAAGTGTTGTTTATTTAATTTCGAATTGAACAATTAAACACCTCTTCTTTGACTACCTGCATGCTATAACTATATGGAGTATTGTCCATGATTAGTCCCACCTAAATCCATAACCCATGCATATGCTCAGGAGCTGGCTAACGGGATAGGAAGGGAGAAAAAAAATTCATTGGGGGTTTGAGTAATTTGGTGTACATAACAACAATTTTATTTTTGAGAAAAAACAATAATATTCCTTTATGTAGGCTATCTTAAAGGAGACATTGGTTGTGGTTTTAGATGTTGCTACAACGTAAGGAGACAAAGCATTGGAGAGTGTCGCTTTGGACATCTTCATCATGAATGGATAGAAAGCAATAATAGAATTTACTTATGATCTTTCTTATATGTGTGTACACTACCGAAAACATGATCTTTGCCGTGTGTCCAAGGCACACGGCGAAGCCCAAAAAATACTCGGCAAAGGCTTTACCGAATGTTACACTCGGTAAACAGCACACGGCGTACATAGTGACGGCAAAAGTTTATTTTTTTATCGGGCACTCGGCAAAGACGTTGCCGAGTGCTGAAACCAACGCTCGGCAAAAAAAATTAACGTGATGGCGCGGAAACAGTCACGGCATGTTTGCCGAGTGTCTAACGGCCTCGGCACTCGGCAAACATGACCTTATTTGCCGAGTGCCCCAGCCCTAACACTCGGCAAATAATGCCGAGTGTCACATCCCGGACACTTGGCAAAGACTGGCCATTCCAGACCCAGCTTTTGGTCTCTTTGCCGAGTGTCTAGGCGTTGACACTCGGCAAACATGCCTTCTTTGCCGAGTGTCACAGCGCAAACACTCGGCAAAGAAGCCATTTTAGTCTAAGAATGCACAGATTTTTACCACGTGACCGCTTTTCCGAGTGTATTTTTCATGGCACTCGGCAAATAGCCCTTTTGCCGAGTGGTAACACTCGACAAAGCTACCACATATGACCAGTTTATTTTGTTCGGTCACAGCCACGTACCACATTCAAATAAATATCGCATACATCAATAGTTCACAATAGACATCACAGGCAGTTCATATAAATATATTGACCACATCACAAATGCAGATGAACTTCACAATCACAAATACAAATAAACTTTAGAATCACAAGTAAATAGTTCCCGGTCGCTCTCCAGGCTCATCAGGAATGCAAATAAACTATGACCACGGTGACCACTGTGACCACTGTCGGTCATAAGGCTCATTCGATGCCGAAGATTGATTCTGCACAAAGAAGAGAAAATTCATTAATAGTGATTGAGAACGAAACATACAAGTATTAGAAATAAACTAGGAACTAGAAAAAGTGATTAATTCTACGGAAACTAAAAGTAGCTAAGTTACAGTGATTGAGAACGAAATAGTGATTACAAGGTTAACTACAAACGAGAAATAACTAGAAATTAGAAACTATAAACATACACACACCACAAAGGAGAAAAGATTGAGTCTGCATAAACTAGAAACGATGATTATAAGGTTGTGAAGTGACTCACAGTGCCTGAAATAGTATTTGGAGCAGGTTGAGGAGGAGGGACTGCCATCGGTGGCGGAGGCTGACCGATTGCAGCGTAAACATCCCTCATATATTTAAACATCTGCAGCCGGTCTGCATCCATCCTCGCCTCTAGCTCCTCCCGGCACCTCGTTTCTTGTTCCAGCTGAGCCTACAATATTTCATCCCAATGTTACAATGTAATGCAAAAGTACATAAAAATCAATGAATGATGAATAAAACATAAATAACCTGGAGTGCGTTCATCGGGAACCGGTAGAGTCCGGCCGTGGGCATATCGCCGGGCTGGAACTCGTGTTCCGTGCTCGAATCTGGGAGAGAGTGGGAGTACTGGCCGTGTCGATTGTGCCGTCACCAGTCCAGAACGGGTCATGCTTCTTGCCTCCTCCCGTCCTCATGACCACTTCTCCATCAAGGTCATGGGCACTCGGATCGTACTCTGGGCCATGGACGACAAACCAACGGCACGATGGCCGACAACCACATACACACCAAACCAACGTCACGATGGTCGACAACCACATACACAGATTATACCTTGCAAAACCATGGCAAGTCCAAGGTGTGGGTGGTGGGAGGGCAAGGCATGGAGCGGCGGACGGCGGCGGCAGGGCGAGGCAGGGAGCGGCGGCCGCGTAACCTATTATAACATAAAACAAACCATGTTATAACCAAATTATAACATGATTGGTTTAGCACAAGTAGCAAAACTTTTCTTTGGCAACTTGCGTTTTAGACCTCTTTGGCACCATCTACCAGAAAGATACACCTGACAATAGACTTGGATTACATTTAACTCCAACTGATCACTGCATGCATATTAAACACGCAATTGCTACACTTCTTTGACTGGCAATGCAAGTATTATTACCAAACCAGGGGTTAATTTATATATAGGTTAGCTGAAACGGATCCAAAAATTCAATTTATATCAATTAAAATTCTATAATTACACTTAATAAATTAAAATTATCAAACGGATCTAAAAAATTTACCAAAATTACACATGAATCAATCTTTGTTCACTATTGCCTATACAAAAAGTTTTGAAGTCAAACCACAATTCAACCGTCACTGTGACTCTAAATCTTACCAAATCCTTCTCAACGCTACGATTCTTCTTCTGAGTTACTTCGGTTTATAAACATCGTAAATGACAGATTATGCGAAGCCTTCTCAATTTTTTACCACAGCCTCCACGTATGATATCATGAGATCTTGACAAATCTCATGATTTTTAGACTTCGTTTGCTTTTTCTAGAATTTAAAAATCATTTAGCCACACGTTCGTGGTCGTGTTTCCTGAACAAGATGTTGAAATTTCTTTTCATTTTCCAGGTAAGGGCTCACACTGGATTCAATAATATGAATATCATTTTTCTACTCATTTTATTCTATTATTTCAATCACTTGCGGTTCAAATTTGACTTATACCAAAAAATT
>PUID01034818.1:7215-23623 GCA_002993905.1 Miscanthus sacchariflorus | reverse complement strand
GTCATCATTTGATTCCGAGGTGATTGGTCTTCATTGGTATTCATTCTTATGATTGATTGGTTCATTCCTTTACTCGGCGGTATAACTATCTTGCTCTCTCTCTTTACATTACCGCAAACTAGTTGTCAAGTTCTTTAGTGTAGATAGTCGTGAGAGCTTGTTAGTTTGGTTAGTGTGGCTCTTTAGTTACCCTTTGAGAGCACACTAACTTAGTGTTGTGACATAGCCATTGTGTGGATAGAGACTATATAAACTAGAATTGTGGTAGGTGGCTTGCATTTTTAGTAGGCTAGCGCAACACTCGCTTCGCCTCATATTTGTCTAACCGGATTGCTAAGTGTTGTTATAGAAATTTTTATAGGCTATTCACCCCTCTCTAGCCATTAGGACCTTTCACATGGGAGTGCTTCTCCCCCAAGCTAGCTTTTTCAGTTCGGTGTAAATTCTTCAAACCAGACTTCTCCTTGTGAAGTTCATTGATCAAGTTCCTCGGTTTGCTCTAAAGATGAGGATTCTTATGATGACGCCTCTAATGGTGATGTCACCTTCTTCTGCCAAACCCGTCTTGGTTCTGAGTTTGGATTTTGGTTTGACATGTTTAGAACACCTGTAGAAATTGAGGAATCAACTTTCCCCACATTTTTCTTGGAGTGTGTCCTGTTCATAAGACAAGGTAGAGATCAAGTGCATGGGCTCTGTTGGTGGAAAAACACCAACAGAACCAAAAGTTTATTTATTGTTCTCTATCCTTAGGCACATTGAACAAGATGAAATTGATGTTATGTGCTTTGTTCAATTGTAATATGGGTGATAAGATCAGAAGATTGAACATGAATGTAGCATTTGAAGATATTTAACAAAAAGGATTGTGTTTCTTAATCTATGGAAGGATTGTCCATAATGTAACAATCTTTACATGATTATGACTACCATCTTCCAGAGATAAGGTGTGCAACTTTTTAGCTCATTTGGTTAAGACTATGAGCTCAAAAAAGTGGTGCTAGGAACAAGTTTAAAGAACTAAACGTGTTGAGTTAATCAGATTGGATTAAGTAAAATTATAACTCAAACATGTTTATTTCTTATTTATATTATGTGCATACCAGAATTAGGGAAAAACTTTTTAAATGATGACCATTTATCTTAGGATGTTACCTTTGTCCTTGGAGCGTGATGACACCATGTGACAAAGAGTAGACGACTCATGATGGTCCTTCCCTTTTGCTCGAAGTTTTTCCTTGTTTGGCTAGCCTCGCAACACAAGTTATTCATGAGCTTCTTGTCTCCTAGATTGCACCCTTTCTTTCTCATCCTTTTGTCATGCCATCTTTTTAATCTTCGATCTTTTGACACCTTGTTAGACCTTTCGCGTCTCTTATTGTTTTATGCCTGCAAAGGATTAGTGGACAACACATACCTGAAGGAAAATACAATTTTAAAACATGGGTTGTTTGAACAGAATTTTGTAATTTCCCTCTATGCTAATTAAGAGATAGTGTTAGAATTATTTTAGCATAGTTTTTGTTTATCATGTTTTATACAAGCATGGCTTCAAGGCAAAGGTAACTTGCAGCTAAAGGCAAAGTGAATGATCTTTGATTGTTATAGTTCTTCCATCCATGATGAATTTCTTTGTGCAATGTTATTGGATTGCTTCATCCCCGATTTGAATTCATCTCGTGACTTACCCAAATTGAATTGAATGTTTCCTGTACGGGGTTAGTCCATCAAAATATCCAGTGTCTACACAAGCAATTTTTAGTTTAATAACCAAACTCGACTATATGTCTAATTTAATTAAGGAAGGCATTTTAACATAAGCACCTCACTTAATTTAAAAAACCTTTGAAAGTATGTCGAGTACTTCCAAACCAAAACTTACTATGGCAGTCAAAGGTAATATGAAAGCACTATAGAGATTTACTCAAACGGAGATGAAAGAACACGATTGTTATTTAGCAAATTGAGCATGTCTTAAAGGTAGAGACAACCAAAATAATTTAGCAACATGSCAAGAGATGTTTTTAGAGAAGTCTATCCCCCACCTTGAATTTTGTAGAAAAAATTAAGTTTGGATGGATGTGAATAAATGTTGCATGATAATTGGTTGGACATACCTTGTGTTGTCATCCCTTATTCTTTTTGCTTCAAACCTGGAATGGTTATTGACTAAAATACTCGAAGAAATATTTTCACAATTATATCTCTATGCTCATTTCACAAGGGCATCACAGCAAAAAGGTGAAAGCTCATGTTATCTCTCAAAAGTGCTTGTTTTAGGACAGAAGCTCGTCCTTGGGAAACCTTCGAATTGCATTTCTAATTGGTGAAGTGGTTTCCCCTCCAACACCAACCTTTGGATGCTTATCTCAAGATTCATGCCAATGAGATTTATAATATTTATGATAAACATATGCATCTATAACCACCCATTGAAAGTCTTTATGAATAGGGAGTATGAGGGGGTTGAAAATCTCGTGTATGGCAATGTTGGAGAGACCAATTGTTTCAGGAGATTTCTCATATGAGCATGGGTTTGATGAGGTGTTAATGAAATAGCTCCCATGCTCGTTGATGACATCTTCCTTTTCAGACTCCAAGGTTGTTTCTTCGTGGATGTCTATAGGCGAAAACATTATCTCCATGATTCCATGCCTATGACATTCATTGGTCATTTTATTGTCCAAGACTTCCCGTGGATTGGTAACTCTCGGGTTGATCTTGTCTAAGACCTCGTCTATCCATTCAATGGCAATGGTACATAAGTTCTTAATATCCTCCAGCCATTGTCGTTGCTCTTCTTGGTCTTCCTTGTGGCCTTCATGATTCCTATGCTTGGGTTGTCTTAGTGGATTTCTTGGATCATCACAAGACTTAGGAGAAAGAGCATTAAGGGATTTATCAGGGTCAAGGATGGGTTTAGAGATGGATTTAGAACTTATATCGGTTGTGAGCATAGGAGGGGAGAAGATAGGATTGGTTTCTAAATGACTCGGCTCTCCTTGCTAAGACCCATATAAAAATGTTGAAGGAGCATCAGGTCTGAAATAGCAAGGTCTAGGTCAGTGGTAATGAGGTCATTAATAAGACACCATGATGTGCCAAGAGATTCTTCTTCTAGTTGTCTAAAATTTAGAACATCTTTCCAAAGGCTAACTACTTTAGAGATGGGAAAGAAACGTAAACAAAATTTAGAGCATAACTATCAGGTTCATAAACCCGGGGTCCCCAATGGACCTACTTCCTTGTAAAACCTGGCCTTGCAGGCGGCGCAGCAACAACGTGCGCCTGGGCTGGCCCAGATACAAAATGATAGGCCAGGACAATAATTCGGTCCCTGACCGGAAGGCCTGGCCAAGGTGGGACCGCAGTCTGGCTCCGACCTCCTTCTCCAGCCGAGGATACACCAGACCTCTGCTCACTGCTCTTTTTCGACCAACATGGTTGGGACCAACTCGGAACGACTGACCGGGGACACCCGCTCGGTGAGGGCCCGAGGATCAGGCGGAAGCAGATAAGGTAAGGCGCCCAAGTCAACCGTAATACCAAGGACCATACCCTACCATGCCCCGCGCACCTGCAGGACGGTGCCACCAGGCCATGCCAGACGGGCACTATACAACCTTCGTGACGCGTCAGAGCACAAACAGTATTGTAGGCACCGACGTTTGCTATACCAGGCAAACACGGTAGAGTCTGCGAGATGTGTTCGAACATAAACAATATTGTGGGCGCCAATGACCGTCTCATATCCGACAACGTGGGAAACAAGACTAGGTAGCACACGTATACTCTCTCTCTCTCTCTCTCTCTCTTTTTGACTTGTAAGGCCATCCCCTTCAAACTATAAAAGGGGATGAGCTCTCTCCTAAAAGCGGGCTCGAGAAAAAAGAAAGGGCTTGACAACTCGGGGACTCGACGACCTGAGGGCTCAAACAGCTCAATAGCTCTAGAACTCGATAGCTACTCAGAGCATACGCTCTAATACGTAGTGTACATTAGAGCATCTGTGACTCTCGGCCACTTCGATCGAAGTTCGACCGGGCCTTTAACACCCCCTTCTCATTCCTACTCGTTTGTAACCCTGCAGCAAACTTTGAGCACCTGGGCTCAGGAATAAAGTCACTGGCCAACTAAAACTAGACGTAGGGCACGTTGCCTGAACTTGTATAAATCCTATGTCATTGAGTGCTAGGCCATATCCGATCACAATGCACGGCAAAACTACAAATATTTACCTATTGATCACTTTTTGCACCGACAGTTGGCGCCGTCTGTGGGGAGGACGCCGTGCGTTCACGCTTTTGGTCATCGGATGGCCCACCTTTCCACCATCTTTAGCATGGCAGGCTCAAGCGATACGATTCGCTTTGGCTCGCTGGAGTTTCAAACGCTCCCACCTATTGGGATGTGGGTTCCTCCTGTGTTCGAGCCACTCTAGACTTTCCTCTTCAGAAGCCCGGACTTCGTCGCCAACCAGCTCGGCGTACTCCGCTTCCGCGAGGAGGCACTCATCTCGATGTCCACTGGAGGAGGAGCACCCTCCACCGGCCCTGGGCCACTCAATGACCTCAACGTCGGGACACTCGAGCTTCACCTTGAGCCTATGTTGGGCTCAAACCCCATGGTGAGTGATCTGCATATTGTTTTTTACTCACTATTTAACACCTTCCACCGACTCTCCGAAGGGACCCCGCTGTCCTCACCGCGACCGTCGTGCGACTAGTTACCCTATGGCTTTGCATCCCCTGTGGACGCGTGCACATAGGGGCTCTGAAGGATGCTAATGCTACCCCCTCTCATGTCTTAGTTCATGGAGATGGTGGGCTACCCTCCCGCCTCCTTTCATGACCTCATCGATGACGAGGTTGAAAGCCACGGCTCCAGCATCGGTGACGTCATGGCACCTGGCCACCCTCTGTCCCGGTAGTGCGCTATCATGGATGCCATGGGATAGCCACTAGTGGTAGTGGAGTATATATAGACTCACACTCCTTCGGACCCCGTGTGAAGGCCCTTGTGCGTGCGTAGGAGCACGACGAGGAGTTACGACAAAGGCAGCAGAGCTAGCCGCCACCTGCACTCGGCACCACACACTGTGCCACATGCGCGTAACCCAGCGAGCGACGCTCAGGGTCATGCCCGTCAGGTCTAGCGTAACATACTAGACGGAGGGGATGACCCCCCTTAGTTCGCTTGGGCTGGCCAGAACATCGCTGCTGCGGCGATGCTTCTACGCGACCTCCCTGAGCCTGCCGACCTCCGGGAATAGGCAATCCACCGAAACCTCCGGGTGCTGGTGGAGACCGCCACCATTCAATAGGTGGAGAGCTCCATGGCGTGACACCGGCTCATGGTCTCTCGCCCAACCAGAGGACTGGGGCCACACCAGTCGAATCGCTCCGTCCACTCACCACTGTTGTTGCCGAGCGCGGGGCATGAAGCCGCGGTTGCACCGCCGCCCGACCCGGTGCCCGCTCCATAACGACCACCTATGTGTGAATGGGTCAGGCCGAACCATGACACTCACATCGTCATCAACAATCAGCGCCACGCCTAGCACGATGATGACGTCCATCGAGTGGCGGTGAGAGCAGGCGGCGCGGGCCCTGGCCTGACCATCAAGGAGTATAGGGACATGCACCCCAGGTATGAGGGCCAACCAAACGACTGGAGCCCCAACCTGGATACCCCGGGGCCATGGGCCTTTGGTCATCGCATAGAGAAAGCGCCGTTCCCACAGTGCTTCCGACTGCCCACCAATGTTGCCAGATACAATAGGGAGACAAACCCCGGTATATGGCTCAAAGACTTCCGGCTTGCTTGTCGAGCCAGAGGAGTGGATGATGACTACTTAATCATCTAGCACCTCCCCATCTACGTGGGGTAGCATGTTCGAGCATGGTTCGAATTCCTTCCACCCGACACTGGGTGGATCTCAAGAGGGTCTTGGTCGAAAATTTCCAGGGGACATATGTCTGTCCTAGGAATTCCTAGGACCTCAAGAGTTGCCAGTAGGAGCCAAATGAGTCCCTACGGGATTACATCCGTAGGTTCTAAAAGTAGTGCAACTCCCTTCCTGATGTCGTCGATGCAGACATCATCAGTGCGTTCCTCTCCGGGACAACCTACAAGTCCCTGATCCACAAGCTCGGCTGTTTGAAACCCCGTACCACCCGTGACCTACTTGGCATCGCCACAAACCACGCCTCTAGAGAGGAGGCGGTCGGGGCGGTCTTCAGCGGCGGGCGGGATAGGGGAAAGACTAAGCGCGAGGACTAAGGCGAGGGCCTCTCCACACAAAAGCGCAAGAAAAACAAGATGGATTGGCGCCGACCAGCCAACCCAGCCTTGGTCGCTGTGGCCGACCACACGGGCAAGCAGCCCTAGCAGGGTCAGCACAACCACTTCGACAAGCTCATGGAGAGTCCATGCACCAACCATGCCTACCCCGTCAAGCACCTCTACAAGCAYTGCAAGCTCCTCAAGCGCTTTCTGCGGTAGGCCGGCAAGCCAAAGGAAGGGAAAGGCAAGAAGGAGGCGGCCAAGAAAGGAGGCGCGGTGGGCAAGGATGAAGACGGCTTCCCCGACCCCGAGGAATGCCTCATGATCTTTGGGGGATCTGACACCATCCACTCCAAGCGCCAGCACAAGGTACGCTACAGAGAGGCATGCGTTGCCGAGTTGGCCATCCCATCTTTCCTTAGCTGGTCAGACTCCCCAATCACTTTTGATCAGAGAGACCATCCTTCCCACATCACCCGACCGGGTCGCTACCCGCTCATTGTTGACCCCGTTGTCCGCAAGAAGTGCCTCACCAAGGTGCTAATGGATGGAGGCAGCGGCCTCTACATTCTCTACGTTGACACCCTCAATGCCATGTGCATCCGTCGATCGAAGCTCCACTCAGTGAGCTCTCCCTTCCATGGCATAATCCCAGGGGCACAGGCATACCCACTCAGGCAGATCGACCTACCCGTCACATTTGGCGACCGCACCAACTTTTGCTCTGAGGTCCTGACCTTCGAGGTAGTGGACTTTTCGGGGTCCTACCAAGCCATTTTGGGGTGGCCATGCTACGATAAGTTCATGGCGATCCCCAACTACACCTACCTCAAGCTAAAGATGCTAGGACCGAATGGCATCATCACCCTAGGTAGCACCTTTTTGCATGCCTATGCATGCGACCGCTAGCATTATGAACTCGCCACAGCCGTCATCAACTCCACCGTGCTCTGGAGCTCGGGAATTTGGCGACTCCAATAGTCCCCGACTACAATGAGCCAACCTCCTCAAGTGCCTTCCATCCGACCGAGGAAACCAAGGCACTAGAGATCGACCCCATCGACCCAACCAAGATGGTTCAGGTCGGGACCAAGCTCTCGACCAAATAGGAAAGCGAGCTTGCCGACTTCCTACGTGCCAACTGCAATGTCTTCGCATGGAAACCTTCCGACATGCCAGGCATACCAAGGGAGGTCACCGAGCATGCACTATGCATCATCCTAAGCTCAAAGCCTACCAAGCAACGCCTATGTCGCTTTGACGCCTGTGTCGTATTGATGGCAACCCTGAAGCTCTTGCACTACTTCACMKATCACGAGGTCATCGTCGTCACTTCGTACCCGCTGGGAGACATCGTCCGCAACCACGATTCCATGGGACGAATCTCCAAATGGGCTCTCAAGCTCATGGGCCACGACATTAGATATATCCCCTGCACCGCTATTAAGTCTCAGGCTCTCGTCGACTTCATCGCCGAATGGACGGAAGTCCAGCTCCTGACCCCGAACGTCACCCATGAGTTCTAGATGATGTACTTCGACGGGTCGGTCATGGCTCCTGGCTCGAGGGCTATAGTGGTTCTGATCTCCCCAGATGGGAGTAGGCTCTACTACGCGATTCATCTACAATTTTTAGCCTCAAACAATGCCGCGGAGTATGAATCCCTTATCAACGGACTGTGCATCGCCATCGAGCTCGGCGCCATGCGGCTGTATGTCCGTGGTGACTCAGAGTTGGTCATCGACCAGGTCATGAAGGAGTCCTCTTACAAGAGCCCTCTCATGGCGGCATACTACAAGGAGGTGTGCAAGCTCGAGGACAAATTCCGAGGGATCAAACTACATCATGTCCCCTGAAAGGACAACGATGTCGCCGACTTCCTTGCAAAATTGGCTGCCAGGTGGGTTCCATCTCTAGATTGGGTCATCATCAATGATCTCCACAAGCCATCTGCCCACATTCTGGAGGATCCGACCCAGACCCATTCCAACACCAATCTGGTACCCAGGGGCTCCGACCCCCGATGTGCCTCGACCCCGACCAAGTGCTCAAGGGCTCCAACATTGGTGCCTCCATGGCAACGTCGCCCACTGGCATCACCATGATGGCACTCGATCCGGTCGACTAGAGAGTACCGCTGCTCGGCTACCTCCTTGAGGAGGTTCTCCCATCAGAAAAGACTGAAGCACGACGAATCGCTCGACACGCTAAGATGTCCGTTACCATTAGTAACAAACTTTACAAGTGAAGTCCGTCAGGAGTACTCATGAAGTGCATCCCGACCAACCAGGGGAAACAACTCCTCCTCGAAGTCCATGCCAGAATTTGTGGACATCACGCGGACCCAAGGTCGCTGGTCGGGAAAGCCTTTCACTAAGGTTTTTACTAGCCCACTGCGCTACGAGACACAGAGGAGGTGGTCCACAGGTATGAAGGATGCCAGTTCTATGCTCGGCAGACTCATCTATCGGCACAGGAACTTCTGACCATCCCCATCACCTGGTCATTCATGGTCTGGGGCCTCGACATGGTCGGACCCCTCAAAAAGGCCTCGGGTGGCTTCACTCACCTACTCGTGGCAGTTGACAAGTTCACCAAGTGGATAGAGGTGAAGTCCATCACCAATATCCGCTCAGAAGAGGCGGTCAAGTTCTTCCTCGACATCATCTATCGATTTGGTGTTCAAATTGTATCATCACCGACCACGAAACAAATTTCACCAGAAAGTTCCTGGACTTCTGTGACGGATACGACATCTGGATCGATTGGGCCTTGGTTGGACACCTGCGTACTAATGGTCAGGTCGAGTGGGCCAATGGCATGGTCCTACAGGGACTCAAGCCCTGCATCTTTGACCGACTCAAAAAGTATGCCGGGCGATGGGTTGCAGAGGTCCCAGCGGTCCTCCAGAGCCTGGGAATGACCCCAAACCGATCCATAGGGTTCACCCCTTTCTTCCTGGCCTACAGAGCTGAAGCAGTGTTGCCCTCCGACCTCGATCACGGCGCACCAAGAGTAAAGGCCTTCGATCGAGACCAAGCCGTGGAGGCTTAGCAGGATGCGGTCGACCTGCTTGAGGAGGCTCGTGAGACGACCGTCATCCGCTCCGCTCATTACCAGCAAACTCTCCATAGGTACCATAAAAGAAAAATCTGGGGGAGGATCCTCGAGCTCGGTGATCTCATACTCAGGAGGACCCAGTCAACCAAGGACAAACATAAGCTCTCTCCTCCATGGGAAGGACCGTACGCGGTGGCCGAGATGATCTGACCGGGTGCCTACTGGCTAAAGGACAACAACGGCAATGTTCTCACCAACACATGGAACATCGAATAGTTACGTCATTTCTTTCCCTCAAGCTCAGTCTTTCTGCTTATTTCCATTCAATGTTTGCTCCTATAGCAGCCTAGCTCGAGCACTCTCAGCCTGGGTCACTCGGGGGCTCCACAGGGGTGTGATACCACCCTCCTTTTTTACTATGATGTAGTAATACTTTTCGCCCAAATGAAAGGGCGTCGCCCAAATGAAAGGGCATTCCGTTCCTTTGATTATCCTACATAAGTTGCGCTTTAACCTCCCAACCGATCACACCCCACCATGACCTATGGTTATGAGCAGCTGAGCCTCACAGGCCATGCTCGGGTTCTTAAGGTTACAACCTATGGGTCAACGGGCAGGTGCGGAAGGGAAAGGACAAAAGACAAAATTATGCAAGGATAAATAAAAGGGCGGATAGGACAAGCTTCCCCTTACGACTGATTTCATCACAAAATGAACTTACAATATTCATGAATGTAAAACTGTTCACGCGGAGGCTCCCCCACGAACTCATCATTTACATGAACTGACTATTTTTACTCTAACTCTATTATGCCCCCCCGCCGACATCGGCTGACGGTATGGTTGACGAGGACGAAGGCAACTCGCTTCCGGTCGAGACAACGTTTGGCTCTGTTGGGGGTGGGACGACACTCGCCTCCGACCCGGTCTCCGCTCCCTCCAAAGGATGGATGACATCTTCCTGGCACACGTCTTTGGCCGCGGTCGAATGGTGAGCGTCCATCACCCACTGCGAAGTGATCTGCTCAGCGACCATCTGTGCATGTGGCACCAAACTCTTCCCCAGCGCATGGATTTTGTTTGTGCTCCACCCATTGGCGTATCCTCTATAGATGTCCATGAAGTCCAGATTGGGGTGATGGGTCGCCACCGAGGTCAACACCCCTGACGTCCCATACAACATACCGTCGGAGATGAGCGCTCGAACTTCATTCGGGACCTCGGCCAGCTGGACGGCGGGCGTACTGGTGCTCGGTCCTGACCCGAACACCTCGAAGACGACCACCTACGTGATGTTGTGAATCTGGTCGAGCTCTCCCTTGAGAGCATGTCGGTCCTCAAGGGACTGGGCTAGCGCCTCTATGCCCCAATCGACTGCCACGTTGACCGTCTCCAGCTCTTGCTCTAGAGAGCCGATCTTTCCACCTAGTTCTGGGAACAGACGATAAATTCAGAAGCAAAGGAAAGGAAACATCAAGGCATCAACCAAGGGTGAAACATATATGTACCAAGGTAGGAGCTTTTGAGAATGGAGAGCCCTCCCTCTTGCTAGGTCACCCTCTCGAGCAGTCGAGCAATCGACTCCTCTGCCCTGAGCATCTGCCCTTGGAGCGTGACCTCTTCTTGCTCGGCGTCCGATCAGGCCTTTCGCTCTGCCTCTAGAGTCTCCAAGGACTTCTAGAGCGCCGCCTCGGTCTCCACCAAGTGGGCCTTCGCCGCATCAAATTCCCACTCGGCAGTAGTCACCCGCTCCATCGCCCGTGCTCCCGTTGCCTCGGCCACCCGGTCTTGAGACTCACAGCGGGCGGACTCCAGCTAATGCCTGAGCTCGTCGACCTGCTGTGACGCCACCGCTTCTTGCTCCATCTGACCATGCTCCTCCCAAAGAAATCAGGACTTATGGATTCACATCATCTCTAGGGCCTGCAAGACAATAAGCAGGCGTGCTGAGACAACCATTTAAAAACCTTGGAATCAAAGACAACACCAAGAACACAGAAAACTTACCTCTACAATGCGTGGCAGGTCGACTGTCATGGCTAGATGGACAAGCTCAACCCTATCTAAGGCCTCCTTGAGCCTCGCCTTGGTAAGGGCGAGATCGGACTCCATCGACAGTCCTCTCTCCCCAAGCAGGAGCTAGAGCTTCACCTCCTCCTCATCATGAAGGATGAACCAGGCCTTTCCCGGCTCGCGCGGTCAGGATCCTTTGGCAGCTCCTCCGGTGATGCGCGGTCAGGATCCATCGGGTCGGAGTATTCCCACATCGGTCGTGTTCTCTCCACCAACAGGGCGACCCGACGGCAGAAGAAGGTATGGAAGACCCGCACCCCATCGAGACCATGCCGCACGAGCCTACGAAGCTCCATCTCGATAATTTCCAACTTGTTCTGCCGACCGGCGGGACCCCACGACCAGCTTTCCCTCCTCTCCGGCCTCTCCCCAATGAATGTCGGGAATGGCACCTCCACTGGGTTCCTAATGTAAAACCACTCACCGTGCCACCACCAGTTGGAGTCACAGGGGGAGTACACGGGGTAGGGGACCGACGGCTTCAGCCTCTTCGTCAGGGCAAATCCTCCAACCGGTGCGATTTTGGGTGGCTTCCCCTCAGACAGGGCTCGCCCGCTGAAAATCCATCGAAAGAGGTCCACGTGCGGCTCCATCCCGAGGAAGGCCTCAAAGACGGTGACAAAGCCAGCGATGTGTAGTACCTCAGTCAGGTTGAGGTGCTACAACTCTAGGCCCCACTCGTTGAGGAGCCCACGCAGGAACTAGTGCGCGGGATACCCGATCCCACGCTCGTGGAAGGCAAGGAAGGAGATGACCTCATCGGCCTAGGGGTGCGGAACAACCTCCCCCGGCGCAGGAGCCCTCCAATGCGCCACCTCCTTCGACGGGAGCAGCCCCTTCTCGGCGAAGGCGGCCAGCACCTCCTCGTCCATGTTGGAAGGCCTCCAGTTTGACATCGCACCTCAGTTTTGCGATCAAATATGTGAGTTTTCCTCTCCCTCGCTCTGCCCTCCTCTCTCCTAGAAACCACCACGACACACGAATAGACTTGGCGAATAGGAGGAAGGAGGAATGGTAGCAGTTGAAGAAAGGCACATCGCCTGGCTAACAGGATTTGGCCTAGGCAGGGCCCACCACTACCGCAACCCGGGCATAGGAAATAAGGCTCAACCACACACAAACAATCCTCCGCCTTCTCAGGCAGGGTTTGGGAGGGCCCACCAATAGAATCTCCATCGAGGAGAGGCCAACAGGTCACCTAAGTCGATCGGACGACTCGAGCAGATACTGAGCGATAGGTAAGGAGTAGTGGGATGCCCCATGCGGGTTATGCTGACCCCGTCACGAACGATGAACATGGATCCCATTTGGACATATCCGATAGGAGCTCCCCGGGCCCGTCACTCGAGCCATCAAGGTAACTTTACCAACCCTCGTTCTACTTTTCTAGTGCATGATCATTCATTCATCCATTCTCATGCATGCATTCATACATTTATCCCATACATCGAAGCATTGCATATACAATTGTTGAATCACAACGCTTCGCGTCGTGTCACGAAGCGGTAGTCGTCTCATTCAATAAGAACAACGACCGACCGGGGTTCAAAGGCAGGACCACGAAGGGCTCGAGGCCGCCTTGCGTCAAACAGAGCAAGGGGAGAAAACGTAGATGAGCCCCAGCGGCCCTCGCCCAATCCGCTCAGAAGTGGATAGAGCCATCTTGACCTTCTCGTTCGATCCTAACCTCGAGCCAAACCCATAGAATCTCCATCGAGGGGAGGCCAACGGGCCACCTAAGTCACTCTTTGGAATGACTCGGGCATCTACCGGGAGGTGGGTTAAGGAGCAGTGGAATGCGACATGAGGGCTATGCCGACCCTGTCATGAACGACGGACCCGGATTCCACTCGGACATACCCGTTAGCGAGCTCGCCAAGTGCGACACTCGAGCCATCGAGGCGAGTGTCATTAGCTCAACCCCTTCGATTGCAGAAACCACGGACTGGGTGATGCATAAAACTCGGCCGACACCTACCGAGCCCAATGGGCCCCGAGCTGCTATGTCCCTACTTATGAACCCGACCGACCGCGCAGGTTGTGGTCGGAATGGACACGGGCGAACACCCCAACTGAAAAAGAACACAAGAGTACCAAGGTGCTTATCCTCCAGCCGACTCTCCAGTCGGCTACAGGCTCGGGGACTACGTTCACCTCCGTTGCGCCAGACCCTTGGGTTCACGCTCCGTTGTGCCCGACCCCTGGGTTCGCACTCCGTCTCACCCGACCCCTCAGCCACGCTCGACCCTTGGGTTCGCGCTCTGTCGCGCCCGACCCCTGGCTTCGCGTTCTGTCTCGCCGGACCCCTCAGTCGTGCCTGACCCTTGGATTCGTGCTCCATCTCGCCCGATCCCAAGGCCGCGCTGCATGGTCCGTCTCGCCCGACACCTTGGGTTCGCGTACTGTCTCGTCCAACGGTGACCCATAACCTTACACCCACCGGGTGCGCTTGTGAAACGAGTGTAAACAGCCCCTTCACGTCTTCACAGAAGTCCCAAAGGGGCTCGGGGGCTCCTGTCGGGTTCATAAACCCGAGGTGCCCAATGGACCCGCTTCCCTGTAAAACTCGGCTTAGCAGGCGGCGTATCAACAACGCGTGCCTGGACCGGCCCAGATACATAATGATAGGCCAGGACAATAATTCGGTCCCCGACCAAAAGGCCTAGCCAAGGTGGGACCGCAGTCTGGCTCTGACCTCCTTCTTCGACCAAGGATACGCCAAACCTCTGCTCGCTGCTCTTTTCTGACCAACACGGTTGGGACCGACTGGGAACGACTGACCGGGGACGCTCGCTCGGTGAGGGCCCGGGGATCAGGCGAAAGCAGATAAGGTAAGACGCTCAAGTCAACCACAATACTGAGGACCATACCCTGCCATGCCCTACGCATCTACAGGACGGTGCCACTAGGCCATGCCAGACGGGCACTATACAACCTTCTAGATGCGTTAGAGCGCAAACAATATGTAGGCACCGATGTTTGTCGTACCAGGTGAACACGGTAGAGCCTACCAGATGTGTCCAAACATAAATAGTATTATGGGCGCCGACGACCGTCTCGTACCCAATAGCATGGGCAACAAGACTAGATAGCACACGTATACACTCTCTCTCTCTTTTTGACTTGTAAGGCCATCCCCTTCAAACTATAAAAGGGGATGAGCACTCTCCTAAAAGCAGGCTCGAGAAAAAAGAAAGGGCTAGACAACTTGAGGACTCGATGACCTGAGGGCTCGAACAACTCAATAGCTCTAGAACTCGACAGCTACTCAGAGCATACGCTCTAATACATAGCGTATGTTAGAGCATCCATGGCGCTCGGCCACTCCGATTGGAGTCCGACTAGGCCTCTAACACCCCCCTTCTCATTCCTACTCGTTTGTAATCCCACAGCAAACTTCGAGCACCTAGGCTTAGGAATAAAGTCACCGACCGACTAAAACTGGACGTAGGGCACGTTGCCTGAACCAACATAAAATCCTGTGTCATTGAGTGCTAGGCCACATCCGATCACAATGCATGACAAAACTACAAATATTTACTTGTTGGTCATTTTTCACACCGACAATAACGTTTCCCAATCTCCTTGCATACTTCCTATGGTTTGACTGTACCAATGTTTAGCTCTTCCCGTCAAAGAGAATGGAAATAACTTCCATCTTAAGGTCTTGTCAGACATGCCAATGATACGCAAGCATGCACATGTCTGTTAAAACTCTTATAGGTGTGAGTATAGGTTTTCGTTGCCTTCTCCCAAGAAGGATTGATCCCGAATCAGTTTTATTAAACATGGGCGCAACTCATAGCCAGGTGTTAGGATACGCTCTACAAATTTTGGTGGCTCTAGGCGCGCGCTCGTAGGTGCAGCGTATTGATAGATAGGAGTGGAATCCATAGTTAAAAGAAAAAGTAAAACAAAAGAAAGAATAAAAGATAAAAAGTTAAGCTAGGTTCGTAGTTAATTCAGCAACTGTTTCCCCGATAACGGCACCAGAAAACTTGTTGGTATTTATTAATGAACATAGATAAATCCACAAGTGCACGGATACCGCTGTAGATTTTATCTAGAAGTATTCTAAGTATCGTATCCATAGGGAAACGTGTGACTAACTGCGGTCTAACTTAACAAGGGTTAAATGTTAGGATAAACGGTAGTGTAGAGAGGATAACTGAGGTTCTCTGATTCTAACTTGGGTAAGATATGTCTTCTACTATTCAACTAGGGACATTACTAGGGAAAAACACCAACAGAGGATGCTTTCCTTCATAACCAGGTCCTACTTGCCTACAAACAGGAGGTGAACTACAAAGGATCAACGATGCTATATAGTAATGATGTCACACACACGTTTACCACCGATCCAGAATGCAGGGTGCATCCATGATTAACCTAAGTCTAAGCACCACATTTACACTCACGATTAATACTTTACTCCCTCTAGAGCAGAAATAAAGCACTCAAAAGAGTCACGAATCTAATGAACAATATAAACACAATGCTTACTTGAATCAGAAGTTGGTTACCAGAGAAATCTCGAAGGCAAGCTGAAGTAGAACTTGGATACGCCTAGGTGCAAGCCATAGAGAAGGCACTAACAGGCCAGTACCTCCTCCAAACTCTTCCCTCACTCTCCATCTCACTATTTCTATTTATAAGACTAGATCCTATGGAGGACTAGTCTTCTCTTGATAGCTGGCTCTGATCCTGAAGGTTTGACTTAGGGTTTCAGGGATCTACTGAGGGAGGGGGGAAGGGGCTGATATATATAGGCCGGAGCATCAATCCTGAGCCATCAGATCAAACCGACTTGAATAAATGGCGAAGATTGGATCTCAATGGCTGTGGGGAACTGACTTTCGAAGCAGAGGATGACTGGTGGGACCCATAGGCCGGCCGGCTTGCAGGTGAGGCCAGCCGGCCCCACATGGTAGCCCCGTAGGGTCTGCTTTGGTGGAGAGCCTCCTAGAGTCTTCTAGAATCTTCCCACGCT
>PUID01034817.1:32124-44395 GCA_002993905.1 Miscanthus sacchariflorus | reverse complement strand
TGTTGCTGGCTGGTGCCCGTGGTTTTTCTCCTTCACATCGGAGGGGTTTTCCACGTTAAATCGTGTGTCTCCTCTATGATTTAATTCTTTACTTCATATTCCTATACGTCGTTCATAACATAGACAGCCCGGCGTGACGACAATCGACAAGCATGCACGCAGGCGAAAGCGAGCTGAGCTATCCTGCCTAGCTAGTCGATCTTTTGCACATGTGTCCACGCATAGCATACGAGAGGATGCAGGACGTACGGAGTACGCTCTAGTTGACTTTTGGAAACCAGTGTCGGCTGGATCAGAGAATTTTCTTGGAAGCACAAGGTCACGAGGACCTACTGTACCTGGATCAGTGCATTTGGCACTCCCGTGTACTCCAAGGTTACTTGCTTGGGCCGTCAGACAAGGAAGATTTTTACTTTCACGTCGACGAGGGTAGTGCTCCTCCAACGACCTTCAGACCTTGACAACTCAGTACTATACAAATCCAAGATGTTGACGCTTTGCCATCATCACGTCATCTAGTTCCAGTTGATGCTGATCCTCCGATCCCATTCAGCCCAAATTAGTTATTACCAATAGCCCAAATTAGATATTGACCAAGTTTGATTCTCGTAGAGCACAATCAGCCTGTTCGCTTGTTGGTTTCAGCCAGGGTTTATCAGCCAGCCAACAGTGTTTTTCTCTCACAACAAACCAGCACCAGCCGGACTTATCAGCCCAGAAACCAACCAGCGAACAGGCCGAATGTATAATTATAAGGCGCGATATGAAGTGGGTCAAAATAATAAGGACGGTATAGTTTGGTAAACGTCAAGTGAATTTAAATTTACGCACGTGTCATATGCGTGTGCAGTTAGTAGTAGAAGGATATTAGCACGAGGGAATGTCCTGATGATAGTATATTCGAGGGGCAACAGAACAATCTCTGACAAATCTCTTACAGCCCGATTCAAAGGTTGAGCAACTTATTTATACTGTCAGCACTCCTCTCCACATGCATACTTCCATCATCATATCAAACGTGAAAATAGAAGTCCGCTATGATTGTTTCATCTTAATTGTGATTGTTGATATTTGAACTAACAAAGCGTTTGGTTCGCTAAAATGTAACGTAGCCTGATTACGTAGGGGGAATCGATCAGATGACGATACGGCTGTTTGCTTCAACCTGGCCCGTTAAGAGATGTTGCGTTATCGAATAACGATCCATTCACTCCTGATTGCGCCCATCCTTGACTCCTATCCCATTACGGCGCAACCAAACATGCAACCAAACAGATTAGCGCAATCAATGATCCAACGCCACTACCGCCGCAATGGATTTTCCATATCGTTTGCCTTACCATTCGGTGAACCAAACACTACCTAATATACTATGGGTGTGCTTGGATTCCCTGTTGACCCTCGCCTTGCCTAGCCAGGCAAGGAGTTGAAACAGTGGATGCATTTGGATCCTTTGCCCACTGTCTCGTTGCGTGTGAAAGCAAGAATTTTGCTTGCTAGCTTGGGTGAGCCAAATTTTGGCTCTCCTGTCCTGGCAAGGCTACCCTTGCTCGGTGAGGTGACACAAGCAAGCCAGACAAGGGAACCAAGTTGACCCTATATTGATTAAGTTGAATGCATCGATCGGTTCAACTTAAAAGTTTAAATTAATAGGCAAGGATATGCAATTCACTTAAACTTCAACTGCTTCTTCGATGGTGGCTCCAACCATGATGAGCAGATCATGATTTGGGGATTTTAGGAATTATAGGTGGACTCTAGATGTAGAGATGGCTAGGGAATGTGGCTTGTTGGACAATCAGAAGGATAAGGCAGCTAGGGCACCATCCGCCATGGTGGTGGTATATTGGATGGAGTTGGTAGTTGGAGCGTAGTTTACTGTTCTATCCCTAAGCCTAATAACTCTCTTCACCGGTCCTCACCCCTGCTATTCGTTGTCACCACCTCTTGATCACCACTTCCCATATCATCCAAGGTGCCTAGCCCTATCTTGTTGGAGCAATTGGATGTGGTCTTGTTGTACGCCATCGTGGCGGAGACCATGACAACATAGTGCTAGATTTAGGGCGTGTTTGTATCGGTGCCTGCAGCAGCCTAACTGAACTTTTATTCGTTGGCTTGGGGCAATAAAATGTGTTTGGATTGTGACAAAAAAAAATGGCTTGGCTCTGACTCCCATACCCAACCGTAAATTCATTTTTTGTGGCATCTGGCATGAGTTGATTAAATCGGGGGTGGCAAAATCTGGTGCCAAATTTTAGCCATGCATGACGTCCAGTTTCTATAGGCCGACAAATTAGCAAATATGGGGGGTGTTTGGTTCTCGGCCCTGTCGTGATACGCCACGCTAACTTATGACACGTCACATTACGTAGAATTGTTGTTTGGTTCACGTATAAACCGTGACAACTACCTACTTTTTTTAGTACAAATTCGTGTCATCGTTGTGGCGCTGAATTTTAACGCCGCACCTTAGACGCCATCAACATCCGACGTGGCTGCGAGGCAAACATGCCCTGTGCATGTCACTCATGCATTTGACAATCAGATAACTAGCGCAGTTGAGGTATCCTAATTCTAAAAATAACTAAAGGGACAACAAAAAATTATGTCAACTGTCAAGGTTCAACAGACAAGCTAACCATCAAACATGTACCCAGATCGGGGAGTGATTTGACAGACACCAGCCCTGACGTGAGTTATAATGATTGCCTCTAATAAAGAAATAATAGTGGAAGGAGCCGACGGCCAGACGCCCAAACGTAGTGAAGACTTCTGAGGGAGGGGGATTCCATGCATTTTAGCCCCGTGCACACAGCACTCGTACCTGCAGGCAGCAAATTAAAAGCTTGTTCCGCGGTCAAGACGACCGACGTGACCCAACTAACCAACACTTTGCTATGCTCACTGTCTGTCCCGTCCGCGCGCATGCATCGGTTGCTTGCGACGGTGCTCGCTCTTCTACGCCATCGCCGCCACTTGTCCGGGACGAGCAATTAAAGGAACCTAATCGAAGAAGAAAGCACGCTGCACGATGACTATCCATTTCCCAACAGTTTAGGGAGCGAGGTGTGTTCATCCGTGTTCGTTGACACAGTCTATGACTTCTCTCTCACACACACACACAAAATTAACCGGCGGATCAATGGTGACAATGGAAGTAGAATATGTTCGGCCTGTTCGCTTGACTTATAAGTTGTACTTTTTTAGCTAGCGAACAGTATTTTTTTCTCACAACAAATTAACCAACAATGCTTTCAGTCGTGGCTTATCAGCCAAGCGAACAGGCTAGTTAGCCAAATTGATGAAAAAGATACAAGCTCTCAAATAATTCACGTACTAGTGAACAACGCACAGTGGTTAGTGGTCACGGAAACAACAATGCATTATGCTCAATTGCTTTACTGCATGGGGGCCATTATAGTACAATATACCCATCTTGTCGCACAAGGCCTTTTCATACTTCATTCACATTAACTGTGTCTTACCAATCAGCGAAACAAGCTTACAACCTAATTAACGGTGGGACACATATGCGAATGCGACGCGTGCAGCATCACCATTCACGGATTCACATCACCAGCATGTAACAAAGCAGCTAGCACTTGCAGCAGCTGCTTCAGCATCAAGTGCGGATTAACCAATTATTACTGGCTGGAACAAACAAAAGCACACGCACACGGGGAAAACGAAAACCACCTTAATTACAGTGTCAAGCTAGCCAAGCGTGATTAATCGTCCTAAGCACATTGCTTAATCCGCACCACAGCACCCACCAGAGTCACAAACGCAAGGCGCGCGCAGCCAAGGAGCAGCAGCACCGGAACACGCGCGCGGCGCGAGATCAGCGAACTCAGCTCACCGGAAGTTCGCCGGAGCGCGGGGGCGCGGCGGAGGCGTGCCGGCGAGGCAGTCGCGGGACCGCGTGCACGACCGGTAGAGGCTGAGCACGGCGAGCCAGTCGGTTAGAGTGGCGGCCAGCGCCGGCGGCCGCTGCCTGCGCCGCCGCCGCCTCGCCGCCTCGGCGTCGTCGGGGACGATGAAATAGCCGTCGGCGGCGCCGACCTTGCTTGAGAGGAGGGAGGGCGGGAGCGGCAGCGCCGCCGCCGCCGTCTTGGCCGTCTTGCCGCTGCCGCGCGCGGGGGTCTTGGGGATGCCCGGGCGGTGCTCCCAGGAGAAGGGCACCGCGGAGGCGCGCAGCGGGGAGAGGAAGAAGCGGTGGTGGAACGGCGAGGGCGCCGGCGAGAAGGACGGGAACGAGAAGGAGAGGCCGGAGGAGGCGGRGGACGAGGACGACGAGGAGGAGGAGGCGGACGTCGTGGGGACCGCGGATGAGGAGGAGGAGGAGGGCGGGAGGAGCTGATGCCTCCGCTGCCGCAGCCGCCGGCGAGTTGCGGCGGTGGCCGGCGCCGCCGGTGGCGGGGATGCGGAGGGGTTGGGCATTGCTGTGCGCCTCTGCCGTGTTTCTTGGTGTGGGCGTCAGAGTAGACAGAGTGGTGGAGCTGAAGGCGCAGCGCAGGAGCAGAGGGGAGAGGTGCGTCGGGCTTTTATGGTTGGGTCACGGCGCGGTGACGTGATCCGGATGTGCAGCTTCGGTTTGATCTTGGTAATTTTCTGTATCCGAGACATCGGATCAAGGCGGTAACAGTAATGCACCTACACTGTTAGGCTTAGCTTAGGTAGGATAGTAGCACTGGAACTAGTGAAGAGTAGGTCAAGTTTATGCGATTCGAGATCGAGTTACCATGCAGTAAATCAAGCAGCCGTATCGCGCAAATGAGGCATGTTATTCATCATCTGGTTCCATGTAGTCGCGGGGCCCCTAAAATAAACGCACATCTTGGTTCTCGATGGGTCAGAAATATAGAAAATAGTATCAAGATTCGTATCTCAGATTATTGTGAAAGTATATTTCATGCTTAATTTAATAATATTTATTATACATCATACATATATTAGTATATTTTTGTATATATATTTGATCAAAAATATTTGACTAATTGAAAACGTTAATGATACCGTAAGGACATCCGTCCCGTGACTTTCATCCGGAAGCACGCCTGAAAAAAAAATCTCCATCTTCTCGTTCTATTCCTCGCAGCGCCTCCATCCCTGTCCCCGCTCGAATGCCACGCCCCACTCCGCTCTCGTTGCTGCTGCATTCACCCGTCGCTCGCTCAAGCCCTATCCCGCCCGCGACGCTTTGGATCCCCCATCCCGTGCTGCACGCCATCTTGCACTGCGCCGCATCCCCTATCTCCACCCCCACCCCCACCCACACCCACACAGGCACGACCGCGTCTGTCCCCACGTTGTCGCTGCCCGCCCGGTTGGCTCCGATGGGTTCGTGCTATTGGTAGTGGCGAGGGTGCTGCAGCAGCGCATGAGTGAGGGAGGCCTAGGAGATGGCGCTCCTCATGGGGCCCCTCAAGATGGCGGCCCTCCTCAGCCTCCTGCTCGGTTGGGCCTCCTCGGCCTCCTTCTCCGCCGTTGTCACTCCAATCCCCACCAAGTAGGCCATGCCTGCACGGCGAACAATGTGTTTCAAGTGTTTCAGACGTTTCAAAGTTATGTTTCAAGTGTTTTATCTGGATGTTGCAAAAGTAGATCTGGGATATTGCATGTGTACGTTGCAATGATAATATACGCATATTGCAAGCCTATGTTTCAAGTGTTTCACGTTTTCTAGACGTATGTTGCAAAAGTAGATCTTGGTGTTGCACATGTTGCAATGGCTATACACGCATGCTTCAAGCGTATGTTAAGTGTTTTATCTCCTTTCAGACCGTATGATGCAAATGTTTTATCTCAGTGTTTTAAAAGTAGACTAATGTTGCACGTGTTTTTTTACTCTAGTGTTGCACATTGTCGCAATGGCGCCGGTGGCTGGCGTTACAGCGGCCTTCCTCGCACGATGTGCCTCGACCTCCTCTCCGTCCCCTCCCCTCCATCTTCTTGCCGTGATAGTTCGAGCTCGGCGAGGAAACCATACCCGACTAGCACGTAGGTGCCTGCGGAGGTAGTGGCCTCGGGTGGTAGTGGGCCTGACGATGGCACGGTGCCCACATGGTGGCCCTGTAGCAAGTTGAGATCAGAAAGCGAGATGTGTTTTTTTTAAACGAGTGAGCACTGCATTTTTTAGAACAAAAGTCCTTCAAACTCTGAATTAGAATCCCTTACCATATCAGTAGTACACAGTACAATGGAAGAACCCTATATCATTGGTCGCTTTCCTAACAACCTTGCTGTAGTAACCAAGCTATACAGTGTCTACGTAGTTAGGCAAGGATGTTACGACGACGGAACGAATGAGAGGGCATTGTTCACGTTCTTAACTAGAACTCCTTCTCTGCGCAGGCCGAAACAGTGCGGCCGAGTGAGACACACACGCTGAGGAGGGCCTTTCTCGCCAATTCTGAGCAGGTCCTGAGTCCTGACACGCTAAACAGGACAAATTACTACAGTAACTCCGATGCCTGCGCTGCGCTGTTGCGCCACCGTTGGTTAGGAAACCAAGGTCGCGTGCTTAGCCGGGGCAGCACATGCTTATTGCCGCAGCTAATCATCTTCATCAGCTACTCTAACAACCGGCTAGCAGTACCGTAATTACGATTTTCATTATGTTGCTGTGCCGTGCGGGCCAGCATCACCCAATTAATATAAGTACCCCCTGAATCAATGTGACTTTTGGTAGCAAGATTTTGCTGTTGAAATTGTACTCTGCATTATTCTAGGCTCCAAATGAGTGGAGCTATACGAGCAGTGTTTCTTAGGCCAGATTTTCGGATACCGTTTTCCTTTTCTCCAGTGGTAGGCGATACTTGGGTTTAGAATAAAGTACCTATTTATGCCATCCATTACCATTAGTCTGTCTATTCTTCTTTTATGTGAGCTGGGGGTAAAATTTGTTGTGGCATAGATTCAACTGATTCCGTGCAGAACTAGCAACGTTTCGACCATCCAAACCACCTCTAAATCATGATGTGTTTGGATCAAATCGGGGGCGACGTTAGGAAGACCAGATACCGTGTAGACGAACTAGAACTGTAGAAGGTGAAGCAGACGCACCAATGGCTCGGGCTGTTACCCATCTCTCTCGCTCTACACCAAAACCTGCAACAAAGCAATGTCAAAATCGACAGCAGCGCCGCCGCACTACCGCTACTAGCCACCAACAGTGTACTCAAGTGGTAGTAGCCAGCGCGAGCGCGCACCGCGCAGTAGGTGCCACGTCGTCGACTCGCCGCCCATTCCTCGGCAGGGGAACCCTGTATGCCCTGACGCCTCTCCTCACCGGAAGGGAGCCCATCGCTGGAAGCTGGATGCATATGCGTGGCGTGCGCCGAGACGTTTTTGTGCCATCATTCTCCGCCGGCCCTTTGGTTTCCTTTGCGGTCGGCGACAGGCGCCCCGATCATCATCGGCCGCGGCAGGGCGCGGGATCGGCTTTGCCGCGCGTGCGTGCCCATCCGGCGGTTGGTTTGGTTGGCTGCTTCGTCCTCGGCCGGCTCCGCGAGCGGATCCGTCGTCGTCGTCGTCGTCGTCTAGCTAGCTTCGTGAGGACAAAGTAGTCGCGTCGGCCCGACCCCTGTCCCGCGCGGCATGATGATGATGATTACCCAGCCCGGAGGGCTGGACGGCGACGGGAGGCGCGAACACCGGCCCCGCGGCGCGCGCACTATTTAATCTGTTGTGTCCGAGTGTGGGCAACTGTCAGCACGCACGTCGTTCCGTTCCGCCGTTTTTATCAAGCTTCGGCGGTGACACTTTGCTGAATTCTAGGCAGATTAGTGTTCATTCGTTAAAGAAACAGACGCTGTTTAATTTCCCCATCACTCAGACGGAGTAGTATCTTTGTTGGGTTACATGCATGCATGTAGGACAGTAGGAGTAGTATATATGTGTAGTAGTATAATATAATACACTGACATGCATGGCTTGATGCACGGGGAGAGCATCGGCAGGGCGAGGAAACAGCGCTTGTCGCGTCCGAAAAGAACAAGCCTATTTCGCGTTTCAACGCTTTTTGCATTGCATGCAATTGCAGCAGCCTCACAATTAATTAATATAGCAGACCCAAACCCAGAAAGGATTTTTCAGAGAAGCAGGACTACGACAGAAATCGGCCATGTCCACTCAATATGGTGTATGGTAGAGCTTGGCGTTGACCCGTTGGTACACTCCCTCCGGTCACAGATATATACTGCTTTTAATTAACAAAAATCCGATTAGGTAACTGAAACTTTGACCACTTATTGCTCTCAAAATATTTCGCTTGGAGGTATCAGAATGAAATGCATATATTATTTGTCTCAAAATAACGCTTTCTAATCACATAATGCTTAATGAACATTATAAGTACTTCCTCCTTCCCAACTATAAGATGTTTTGACATTTTTAAATTCATAATTTTTACTAGACATAATATATATCTAGACACGTGGCAAAATTTATAATTGTAGAAAAGCCAAATCTCAGTCTCTCGCGGAATTCCAGCATGACGGTGATCTATGGTGAGCCGAGGGCACCATATGAGAGGTCGGAGGTGAGGAAGAATACAACGACGACAATGGTAGTGCGACCCGTCTTGCGTTATCTTTGTCCTTTCGAATGTGACTGTGTGCTAGCTAGCACGTACTTGACCTGATGACACTTTCACCCTTTACGCTTCCCCCCGCCACTTGGGAGATCGAAGATCCTTTTTACTTGACACGGACCGGGACATGAATCCTAACACACTGCCTGCCGGCCGATTCTCATTTCTGACCAGTGAGGAACAACACATGTATGCGTCGACATATGCACGCCACGGTGGTTGGGCACACACGACACGGCCGGCTGGCCGGCATTATATTCTTTCGACGGGAATATAATCATGACGGGCATTGATACGAACCCGGATAACCAGTGTCCTAGCATAACCAAATGATCGAATCCGATACAAGAGTGGACGGATTTGGGGTAGGAAGAACAGAGCTCGGGACAGAGGAGCTGTTGGATATAATATGGGCTTAGCCCATATAATATTTAATAAATTAAATAAAACTTTATGGTACGTAACATTAAGCGTTGTATAGTTTAATACCATACGGGATTTTGACTGAAAATTGACTCAGTTTATATGGTTGGAAATTATTCATCTAAATTGAGAAGCTGAGAAAAGGATAAATGTGTGCCACACGCACCGCAGCCGGCCGGCCAGGCCGGGCCATGGCAGGCAGGCAGGCAGGCGACGAGCGGGCGTGGCCAGTCTTTTGCCACTTAATCCACATAATCACGGGAGTTACTTCCTTTGATGGTGGAGACGAACTAATTACGTCAATTACCGTCCTTTCCGTTTCCGTTTCTCCGTCTTCTAGGATTCTCCGCTGCCTCTCTCCCTTCCCGTCGCAGCCATATATCCGCAGTCCTCCATCAGTCCAGATCTCGGTCTTCCGCAACCGCTCCCGAGAAAAACCACATCTCAGCAGTCTTCTAGATTTCCCGTCCCGTACCTCTACGTGCAGCGGGAGAGCAGGTGCCTCCGGAACCCTCGCCCGCTTAAGAACCTTGCACGGGGTGTGCGGCGATTAGGTTTTTGCGGAGCGATCCACGACTGCTCGTCCACGTACGTCTTCTTTCTGGTGGTGATCACTCTTAGATCCCGTCTTCTTCCCGGTGATTGCCTGCGGAACGGCAAGGCGTCTTCTTCTTAGTGATCCGTTCATGGGACTGCACTGCGAACATCGTTCTGCACCGACTGTGGTCCGCGACTTCGAGCAACGCACTATATCAACTAGTGCGAATGGAGCCTCCGATGCNTCCCCCCGCCACTTGGGAGATCGAAGATCCTTTTTACTTGACACGGACCGGGACATGAATCCTAACACACACTGCCTGCCGGCCGATTCTCATTTCTGACCAGTGAGGAACAACACATGTATGCGTCGACATACGCACGCCACGGTGGTTGGGCACACACGACACGGCCGGCCGGTCGGCATTATATTCTTTCTCGACGGGAATATAATCATGACGGGCAGTGATACAAACCCGGATAACTGGTGTTGTAGGATAACCAAATGATCGAATCCGATACAAGAGTGGATGGATTTGGGGTAGGAAGAACAGAGCTCGGGGCAAAGGAGCAAGAACAGAGTTCAGGGTAGGGATTCAGCAACAGAATTAGTTGGGGTTTCAGATACAACGGGTTCGATGCCCCGCACACGAAGCCACACTGGCTTATATGTCCTCGCCTCCGCAGACGGCCCATATAGTTCGTTGACAGCCCAAGCTTCAATTCAGCGCTTCTTCTTCGCGCCTCTCCTGTTCATCTTCCGGCACATAACAGTGCCCACCCCTTCAAATCCAGCTTGCCCCCAAGCTGGAGCATCCGGGTAGCGTCGCCCAAGATCAAACACTTCCTCCCAGGTTGACAGCTTTTCAGGTAATCCTTCTCACCGAACCAGCAACTCAGTGTGAGTAGCCGTACCTGTCTTGTTCAGGCGGGAATCAATGATATGAACTGGAGATAGCACTGACGCTGGATCCACCAACTCTTCTGAGATCACCACCGATGGTGGCACATGCTTTTTGAGCTGGGAGACATGAATTACTGAATGAATCTTCGCTGTTGGTGGCAAATCCAATTTGTAAGCCACAACACCAACTCTCTGAAGTACTTTGAAAGGTCCAAAATACTCGTATGACAGCTTTTGGTTTGCTTTGTTTGCCACTGTTGTCTGAATATAAGGATGAACCTTTAAGTACACCAGATCTCCAACCTCAAATTCCCTTTCAGACCTATGACGATCAGCTTGTTGCTTCATCCTCTGACTTGCTCTAATCAACTGTCGTTGAATGACTTGATTCAAGGGTTGCCTTTCAGAGAGCCACTCATCCAACTCACTAGGGTGACAAACATCAGGGTTGGTAATACCAAAATGCCTTGGCTTATGGCCATAGAGGACTTCAAATGGGGTCCTACCCAAAGCTATGTGATATGATGTGTTATACCAATACTCAGCTAGGGGCAACCACTTACTCCACTGCTTAGGACAAGACTGTCAGCCTGTTCGGCTGGAGCTGCTGGTTCGTGGATTATTACTGCTGGCTGGTTTGGTGTGAGAGAAAAATAATGTTCTGCCTGGAAGACACTGTTCATGTGAACAGTGCCCGCGTGAGAGGGCTGGCCAGCACCAGCCAGCCAGCCGAACAGGCTGTGTATTGTGCACCTTAGAAAGGCCTGAAGACACTGGTTCAACCTTTCTATTTGACCATCAGACTGTGGATGGTATGATGAGCTCATATGCAGTTGGGTATCAGTCAGCTTGAACAGGTGCTACCAAATATTGCTGGTGAATATCTTGTCCCTATCAGAGATAAGCACTTGTGGCAATCCATGGAGTCTGTAAATATTATCCAAGTATAACTGCGCAACTTGCGGTGCGGTATATGGATGGGCCAAAGGAATGAAATGGCCATATTTTGTGAATTTGTCAATGACCACAAGAATAGCATTATATCTATTTGATGCTGGTAAACTTTCCACAAAGTCCAGGCTTACCACAGACCATGCCTGCTCTGGAACAGGTAAAGGAGCAAGTAATCCAGGTAACTTGACCCTCTCAGTTTTTGCCTGTTGACAGATTGTACACTCCTTGATAAATTGCTGAATTGTACCCTTCATTCCTGGCCAAGCAAATAGGTTTTTGATTCTCTGATAAGTTGCATGGAACCCAGAATGGCCCCAATGCCACTGCTATGTAAGGACTGCACAATGTGCTGCTGTGCCAAGGAATTGTTTTCAATCGATATTCTACCCTGATGCCTGATCATACCATCTACTAAAGAATACCCATGGTCATCAGATTGTGTTAAAGCTAATTTCTCCAACAGCTTAACTGCCTGTGGATCATCCTGATATCCCTCTACCAAATTGGTAATCCATGATGGAGTACAGGCAGATAAAGCTGAGACCATATGTACTAGTGTGCACCTGGATAGAGCATCAGCTGCCACATTTGCAGTTCCCTGTTTATACTGAATCTTAAACTGGAGATCCATCAGTTTGAGAAGTGCCTTATGCTGTAATTTTGTATGAGCTCTTTGTTCAGTTAAGAATAGCAGGCTCCTGTGATCAGTCTTGATAACAAATTCCTGGTGCTGGAGATATGATCTCCACTTATCAACAGCCAGTATAAAGGTCGTGCACTCTTTTTTATATGTTGAGAGCCCTTGGTTTTTTTCACACACTGTTTTACTCAGATATGCCACTGGGTGTCCCTCCTGC
>PUID01034816.1:87992-99987 GCA_002993905.1 Miscanthus sacchariflorus | reverse complement strand
TTGGTGGTTCCAACCGGGAGTAAAGGAACCTTTAGTCCCGGTTGGTATTACCAACCGGGACTAAAGGAACATTTAGTCCCGGGGGCAAAAAATGCTGAGACTAATGCCAAATTGGAATATCGTTCTAAAGTCTGTTCTCTAGTAATGAGTAAGATAAGATAGGGGGTTATTCACATGATAGAAGACGAGTGCTGCAACAGCTCAAGAAAATTCCCATCCCTTTTACCTCCACTAACACAAGGGACCCACGTGTCATTATTAGATCAATCTCAATGTTTTTTATATGTCGACGGAAGGGGGGAGGGTCCCGCCACCTGGTTTTCATTCATTCAGGGTGGCCTCGATAGGCCTGATAATCAAAGTACATTTTGGTTTTGGCGCAGAACAGCACACACTCAATCTCTGCTGTCTGCTTTTTGGGATAACCGGTCCAAATGAGCGAGGGGAGTTTAGGGAGGTATTGGGAGCGGGACATTTTTGTTGACGTGCAGAATCAGGCGGAGTAGTAGCTGCTGCTCTAGTCGTCTAAGGGATCAGTTTTGGCAGAGCTTTTAGAATAATTTTTAGAGTCGGCTGTAGATTGAGCCGTCTCTATCAAAAAATAAAGCTCCCATTGCGGAAAACCCTATTTGGTAGGGCTCGGACTCTAGCATCTCGTGGCTCCATGCAAAAGCCCAACCAAATGGGCATTAAAAACGGCTCCTTCCAAGAAGTTCAGAGGAGCCGTAGCCAAAAAAAATTCTCATTCTCACAAAACTAATACAATTTTTTTTTTACAAAACTGCTACTGAAGCCATTGTTGCCAAACGTTTTCGAAAACGACTCTCTCTAGAGCTGCTCCACATGAGGAGCTAGAGACAGAGCCTTACCTTGGATTGATGTAAATCAAACATTTGCAGAAACTAGAAACGAAAGAACTAGTCTCAGGATGATGGGAATCCAATCAGACATAGGCTCTAAAAACTATCCGAAGGCAACAATATGTTGGAGAACGTTACTTCGACTAGGATTACAATATGAATAGGAAAAGCAGAATGAAGACAAAAGATCAGGGACTTGGAAGCTGCTACCTCGTGGCTTTATTGATTGAGCATTGCTGTTTCCCGAATACTTGCTCACTAGCAGGGGCATACCCCAGGGGATGACGGCACTATCCAACCTCTACCAATTACAGTCTCGAGTATTGCAAAGGCAACGAATGATCAATCATACTTCCAATTTACTATGGACTAAGGCAGTTGGTTCCTTTACTACTCGGTAAGAGGGTTGACGAACTTAGTAATCTAAAGGATGCTTTTCTAAAGTTGTGGTCACATCAAATTGACTAGTGACAAATGGGAATGGGAGTTTCCCGATCTAAGTCAGTCCTAGAAGGTAGGCCCTAATAAATAGGTAAGCCCCGGCTCCTTGAAGCAACAAGGTACTTCAGGCCCACCCCTTGCGAGTGGGAGAGGGTTGCGTGTCTATACTATGGTTACTCTGTCGAGTTTTGAGGATGTTTTTCCTTACCGGGCGAGTACGAGGCATTACCGGAGAGGATAGGATTGAGAACATGGTATCGTTAACCAAACATGTAGTTTGGTTACAGTGGAGAGTCTAAGGGTAAGGCAAAAGTAAGAAATACATCAATCAACTCTTAGATCAAACTTAGGGCAAGGTTCAACTACTATGTTTAAATAAAGGACAGGGTACTCTACTTAGTCAGGGGGATTGAAAGGCCATATTGCCTGAGGTTTACTACAGGAGTTAAAGAGATGGGTGACAAGAAGGCGGTCACCGGCTGCAACTAATAGGATTACCCATTCAGACGAGACCTATTAGAATCGATTTCCCCTGGCACCACCGGGACCGTGCCTGGCCGGGGTTCGAAAGGACCCTAATAGTTAGCACTTGGGCGTGGGGGTGCGCTATAGCTATGACGACGTTGGCTCCATACGGGACAGATAACAGGTATAATTTTACGTCAAGGAAGAAAACATTGGATTGAGAAGGGAAAGGCTGAGGAAATAAAGGCAAAGGCCAAACGGGGCCTAGCTACCTATATTTGTTTGTAACTCAAAACTCGCGGTGGTCTGGCTGGTTGTTATTTGTGGGTAGAGTTTAGGAAGCAACAAGCAAATCAGCGAGGGGAGTTTAGACTGGGACTAGGAGTGGAGCACTGTCTTTATTCAATCACTGAAATAAGAATTACAAATGCCATCGGGAGCTCCGAAAACCAAACATGTCTTCCTACAGATAAATTTACAGAACTTCTAGCTAGGATATGGGTATCAAAATTTTAACGCCGCCATTTGAAGATGAAATCAGTCCTTGCAAAGCTCTCCTTTATAGACTTTATTTCCAGGGCAAAGGTGTCATACCTGCTCATCACCTTGCCCTAGATGCTCCTCACCGCGTTGGCACAGTCGCTGGACACACTAACTGACTGCAAGCCGAAATCACTGGCCAAGGCCAGCCCCTCACGGCAGGTTACTGCCTCGACCACCTCCGCATCAGTATATCCTTCCATTACCAGTGCTGAAGCTCCCCAAAAATTGCCTCCCTCATCACGGGCCACAGCAGCCGCTGTCGCACGCCCCGGATTCTTGGAGACCGTCGCATCGACGTTGATCTTGGCCAACCTTGCTGGAGGTCTGATCCAGCGTGTAGGGCGCATAACCTGGACCAACTATACCACCAGGTGTCTCTCGACAAATCTCTCATCAGCTGCTGGTGTATGTAAGTGATTTCTTTCTATAATTAATGTCACTTGTACATTTGTTCGTTGTCTATATATAATTATCCTCACTATATGCAGAATGGAGATGATGAACCACAAAAAAGATGTGTCTATGATGTTGGTTTCGTGGAACCATATATCATATTCCCGGACAATGTTGTTAAAAAAAACAAATGAAATGGAGAAGAGAATGTTCAGGTTCTTATATAAACAACATCACAAGAATACGATACTGTTCCCTTACAACTTCAAGAGAGTGTTACTGTCTTCTGCACATTTTATTTTCCTTAATCCATGTTGAGTGTAATTAATGAGGTATGCCTGCCTATAAACACTTGCAACTTTCACTGATACTATTGGTCATCTATCCTTACAAAAACAATGTCAGTATCTTGGACTCAATGAGAAAAGACAGAGAGGAGTACCAAGACATGTTAGATATTCTTTGGAAGTAATTTTGGTCTCGCACTTTACCTTTTACATCATTTTCTCAATATTATGGGAATAACTCCATTTATTTATTTTCTTGGGCAGTGCTTGGGAAATGTTCATTTCGAAACACCGAGGTGACTGGAAGGTGCCTCTAAACGTAATCGAGCACAAAGTAAGTACTAGCTAGGTCTCCGCATCTTTACGTTGTTTAATTCATCATTACCATGCTTGATTGTTTGATGCATCATTTTCTCGTAAAATGGTGTCTGAGGCAGGAACCGGGGAACAACTTATGTGGATACTATATTTGCGAGCACCTCATGCATTACTCATCGAAACAAATGAAGAACACCTAGAAATACCCAAACAATATACATAATTTATTTATTACCATGTGTTAATATATATAGACACACTAATCATTTATTCATTTTTACATTCGAAGCTTCAATGGAGGGAGGAAAAGGTCCTACCACTGGAATATATCAAAGCAATTCAAGAGTCATTGGCAGGATTTCTTCTTGACCAGGTCATAGATCGCAATGGACAGTACTACTATGACAGAAGAAAAATATTTCCCAACCGTGATGAAGATAGGATTGAATGTAATCACAAGGGCAGCACAAGCTTTTGTTAGCTTATGTATATAGTTCCATGTACAAGATTTTGAAATATTTGTATAGCTTCAAACATTTTAATTTGTTATGTATGTATAATGCTCGAATGAAAACTAGCTTATACATATATTAGTAGCGTAGAATACATATACGAAAAACCAATTGAAACAAAAAAGAATTGAATTGAAAAGAAACCATAAAAGAAAAAGGAAAGAAAACAAAAAAAAATACCTTTAGTACCGGTTGTCAACACCCACCGGGACTAAACGCGCGAGCCCCGGGCCAAGGGCTGCGGCCCCTTTAGTCCCACGCTAGTAGAGAAACGACCTTTCATCCATGGACAAAAAAGTATCTAGTCCCGGTACAAAATTGCAACCGTGACTAAAGGGAGAATGGGGACCTTTAGTCTCGGTTCGTAATACAAACTGTGACCAATTCCACCCTTTAGTCTCAGTTGTAACGATTACCAAGGTGTGCCAGTGCGGCAGACTTTTATTCCCGGTTTGAGACATGAATGTTTGGACAGAAAAATCACACTCGACAGATAAGGGAACACAGACTTTATTCATATTTATGGAAAATACAAATACAGGTTCCCCTAACACAAGTGCGAGCTCCATAGCCTGCTGGCGGCGATCTGACTTTGACGACGTGGTCTTCTGGTTCCCAGGACCTCGGAAGACTCCTGGTTAATTACCTCTGCGAGTGAGAGAGTACCTCCAATTAAGCTGCTATGGTCGTCGTCTCCGGTCTTCGCTTCACGTTCTCCATGCATGTGGTGTTGGTGTGGAGATGTAGGTGGCGTCGGCGTGATCCATGGCCTCATCAGTCCATGGGCCGGTACAACATGGCTAGAACATCAGCCATGTCCGTCTATGTCGTTCGCCTTAGAGGAGTTGTAGTACAAGGTCATGCATGAAGATGGTGTAGCTAAGCCATCTTGGACGTCCTCGGCAGCATCTTTAGGGTACGCTGAAGAGCTTGGTCGTAGAAGTCATTGAAGTAGAGGCCTCGTCGGCATCGAGTGGTGCATGCTTGTCGACGTACGTAGAGGTAGTCGTCGTAGCGCGGCTGGAACATCAGCTTGCCCGCCCGCGTCGTCCTATGTCGATGTCGATCGGCGCGTGTAGGTGCGGAGCCACCCTCGATGGCCTCCGGACTTCCCTCCTTCGCGTGAAGGTGTTGTCGGTGTAGATGCGGCTGGCCACGACGCCGTCCGCCTTGTCGATGTTAACCAGCACGTGTCGTCGGTGTAACGTCGCCCGGCTCGTCGATATCAACCAGCACGTGGTCGGTGTAGCGTCGCTCACCTCGTCGGTGTCGACCAACGCGTAGTTGGTGCAGTAGATGGAGCCAGAGCAGGGCCGCTGGGACATCAGCTTCCCCCGCAGGGTTCGCCTCATCGATGTAGATGTAGAGCCGTTGCTGACGGCGTCCGGGCTCGCCTCCGGTGCGGCGGCGGCAGCGGCGGTGTAGATGTGGAGCCGTTGCTGACGGCGTCCAGGCTCGCCCCTCTCTGGTACGGCGGCGTTGTTGGTGGTGTAGGTGCGGAGCCATTGTCGACAGCGTCCGGACTCGCCTCTTGTGGTCTGGCGATGTTGTCGGGGCGTCTCATCTGGCTCGCGCAGCCTCCCGGCGTCGGGGCGTCACCCGTAGCTCGGTGCAGTCTTCCGGCGTCGCTCCCGGCTCGGCACAGTCGTCCGGCGATGGGTCGGCGCGTTGAAGTAGTTGGTCATCATCACGGCGCGGCGCTCCTGGTTGCCCGCATAGCCTTCTTGGTTGCTTGTGGCACCTTGCTTGTACGTAGCATGCACGTGCATACATGGGTGCATGCGCCATGCATGCACGGCGTCTGGTGGTCGTGTCCAGCACTCGACCTCCAGGCCTCGCGCACGACCGGCGACAGGTATATCCCCAATCGCCGCGTCCAGGCACCGGCACGGCTTCTCGCATCCTCCATCATGAACGCGGCAACCATGGAACCACCGATGCAGCACCCATGCGTGGAAAGAGAAGAGACTAGTTCAACATGCGCTGAAACTGATGACGGGAGACATGGCGTCCATGGTCCATCCCTTCGGCGGCTTGCTTCTAGTTCGGAGGCTCGGCGCGCTCCTCCTCCAGCGTCGTTGGTGTAGATGAAGCCAGCGCCGTCCGCGCGGGCTGCTGTGTTTGCTTGATAGATGGCCGCGTGGTGGCGGTTGCCTTGGTGCACCTCCGGCTTCCTCATGACGCAGCCCTCCGGCCGGCGGCACGTAGTAGATGAATAGAGGCTGCGTCAGCGCTCCTTGGGCGACGGCGCAGCCGTGCGGCCATCTCACACGGCGCAGCCGGCTGGCTCCTTCCGCCGATCCGCTCCGAGCCTCTCCTTAGCCCCTTCGTGAAGGCCAGGGATTCTTTTTTTAGGCAAAAGAGACTAGGGTATCGCGTTTCCTTACTTAGCGGCCAGACTCTCCCTTGGCGTACATATATATCCGTATCTCCTGAGGCACCTTCTAGAAGATCTCGAAACGGTACGAGACCTCCGAATATGCCGCAAACGTACGTATGTATCCGCAGCGCGGAGAAGTACTTCCTGCGCGTACGACGCCATGTATGGACTCTGTTAGCTTGTCCTCCATGCATCTAGCTTCCTCTTTTTTTCTAGTATACTTGTTTTAAATGGATATGGCCTCCAGCCTCGGACGCAAATTGCTTGAGAGGCATTTTGAGCAAAGATACGTACGTGCTTTCACGATGAATGAACATACATGCAAACTCGATCACGTGACTAGCCTGTTAGCTTTCTCTTTTTCAGCACACGTAAACAGACATGCGCACTATGCATTAGCGCATATGCGACCTGATTCATGTTATTTTCAAAAGCACATATAGATGTACATGCATACTAGAAAATTTTGCACAAAATCTCGTCAAACGACGAACCCGGACTAAAAATGTGACTTTTATTCCCGGTTTCAGACACAAACCCGGATTAAAGATACCTTTAGTCCTGGTTTGTGTCTCAAATCGGGATTAAAGGTGCCTCCAGAGTGAATTTTAAAAAAAACCATATCTTATCTAAGTCAGATGTGTGGTGGGGTTGAGATGGCAACGCGCGCAAGAGCTAGAGACCTTTAGTCCCGATTTCATAGTCACGGTTCCCATAACCGGGACTAAAGGGGGTTGGCAACCAGGACTACAACTGCTTTCTCTACTAGTGCCGGTTGATATTATCAACCGGGACTAAAGGACCGTCCCCTATCAGTCTCGTTTCCCTGACCCGGGACTAAAGGGGCACCATTAGTTCCGGATTCGCAATCTCGGTTGGGAAACCAGGTCTGAAGGGGTTTTTCAACCGAGACTGTAGCCCCTATCTGCACTAGTTAGTCATCACATCAAGAAGACCTATATACATCTCAATATGGTCTCTCAGTTGAGATGCTGGGGCTGTACGACGGCCATGGCAGTGTTGCATGTAGCTATTACGCGAGAGTTAAACTTGGTGTGCCTTAGGCACTACTAGGTTGCTGTTTGAGGAAGCACAAATGAAAGTCAATCAGTTAACACCACAAACTTCCAACATTAGAAAAATATTGTATCATTGAGTCCACATGTATCAAAAGTGATCCAGATACAGAAATTAATTAGCCATTTGATCCATAACAAGTAGTGTTTCCTGCCTTTCTTTAAGTTCGGCGTTTTCTAATGGGGATCCCCCATGCCACAACAATTGCAATTGCAATCCCAATACCAAATCCTAGTCCAGCAAAGAGGCATAACACAATGTCTACAGATTTCTTCTTGAAAACATGTGAGCTTGCTGTTATTTTGCTGATGCACTTTTTTGATAACGGAGCCCCACATAAGCCGTCATTTCCTAGAAATGAGCTGTTAGTGAATGTGAAGAAATGAGGCGATTGTGGTATACTTCCCACCAACTTGTTGTCAGACAGATTCAATGTCGTGAGGAAGTCCATCCATGCTAGCTCTTGTGGGATTTCACCAGATAGCTCATTGAAAGACAGATCCAAAGCTTCCAACTGCCTCAAATGTCCGAGCTGAGATGGAATCGGACCGGTGAGAGAGTTATGTGAAATGTTGAGGCTATGTAGCAAACCAAGTTTCCCGATAGCTGCAGGGATGCTACCATGGAATGCATTATTGGAGAAATCAATAAATACAAGTGTTCTTAGTATCTCATGAAATCTCGTGTCCTGTCCTTTATATGTGAATGCAGCACTATACCGATATGTAGATGATCCTCCATTTGGAAGTTCGTGCTCCATGACCAGTGATTTATTTGGTTCTATAAATATCATCAACTTCAACTCCTGAAACCATTTTCCCTGGGGTAATGTACCAGTGAAGCTGTTTGATGATATATCAATTATTGTTGCACTTGGGAATGCACAATAAGCCTTGTCGTCTTCAATAGATTGCACAAGCTGTCCGAAGAGTTTGTTGGATTTCACGACAAGGACTCCGAGTCCACGAAGTCTACTCATCCAACATGGAAATGTGTCGGTAATCTGATTATTACCAACATCAAGGATCTCCAAGTTTGCACAAGCAATAAGAGATCTGGGCAGCTGCCCATCAATGCAGTTACCACTGAAATCTATTGACACAAATGAGCAGCCTTCCTTGATGGTGTCTGGAAGCATCCCAGTTAGTTTATTTTCATTTAAAGACAATGCCTCCATCCCATTGACATTTTCCATCAAACAAGAAGGGATTGATCCACTAAAGTTGTTGTAAGATAGATCCAGGATTTGTATACTGGTGCCTCCACAAAAGGATGATGGAATTTTTCCAGACAAGTTATTGTTCGTGGCCCAAAAGAGGGTTACATCAGTAATATGGGAGCTGAAATTGGGAGGTACAGATGAGAACATGTTGGTTGAGTAGTCAAGAATGTGTGCATAGTCTCGAGGTATAGGTATGTACCCCTCAAACATGTTGTTGTTAAGTTTGAATATTTCTACCTGTAGAGGAAGAAGATAAGAGGTATAGCCAACACTAGTTAGTTCGTTGTTTGAGAGGTCCAAAGCGAAAAGAGAGTAGTTCCATGTGTCCCATACCCAGGATGGTATAGCACCGCGGATATTGTTATGCGAAAGGTCAACCGAGTCGAGCTCATCTTGGTGCCTCAAGAAACTGGGGAATTTAGAAAGGCTGCAACTCTCTAGACCTAAGAGTAGGATTTTGGGAAAGGATGCTAATGTAGAATTGTCTTCTCCATCGATCACAACAAGGTTATTGTCAGAGAGTTCCAACGCCTTAAGATTGGGCAGATTCATAATAAAGTTGAGATCCAGGATGCCTGTGAAGTTGTTTGAATAAAGCATGAGCACTTCCATTTGAGTCAGGTTTGCGATATGATGAGATGGTATTTGACCTGAAAATCCACAGTCATACAACACGAAATCTTTCAAATTCCTCAAGTCACCAATGAAAGAAGGTATAGGCCCCGATAAGCCACAGTGGTAGATCCGAAGCGACATCAAAGATGTCAGGTTTGCAACCCACGGTGGCATGGAACCTACTATTCCCAGTCCAGCAATCTATAATGCAATCAAGGATTTGATTTTTCCTATTGATGAGGGTAGCTCTCCCGAAAAGCGCTTTGCACCAAGCCCCAACTTCTTCAAATGTACGAGGTTGCCAATCGAACCTTGTATTGTACCAGAGAAATCCGTTCTGCCAACATTCAGGTTCTCCAAACTAGAACCGTTTAAGAAGTTTGGTAAGTAACCAGAAATTTGACGGTTGCCATAAAGATCGATACCCAGTAGTTTCTTATGTTGAAAGGTTGCAGGAGGTATCCATCCTTGAAGATTGTTTTGTCTAAGTTGGAGAGCAGTCAGATTGGATAAGTTGGTGGATAAGTTGGTAAAGAAATCTTGGGATGGGCCAGATAAACGATTACGCTCTAGATTGATAACAGAAATTGAGTGCAAGGTACTAGAAAGTAAGCCACATACGGGACCTGAGAGTCGACAATATGGTAAGCTAAGCACCAAAAGTTGAGGACAGTTTATGGCTAGGGCCTTGCACCATCGCGTCCCGCTGCTGGACAGGTCCACAAAGCCAAGGTGTAGCTCCCTTAAATTACTAAGGTTATGGATTAGGCCTTCAAAGTTTTGCTCCACAAGCCGTATAGAATCTGAACTTCTATGGAAGGTGGGATAGAAACCATCATAGAATACGTCAAGGATTTCATAGCTAGTAGAGAGGTCAAGGGATATAAGATTTGTCAGGCTCCCTATGCCCGTTGTTGGCAACTGACCCGAGAAGCTAGAACTAGATAAGTTAAGGTAGGTGAGCTTCGTGAGGCGCTCAAACCCACTGGATGGTAGCAGTGATCCATTGAAGTCATTGTAGGCAAGGTTAAGGTACTCAAGAGAGGTCAAAGCAAAGAGTGCGGAGTCCAAACCTCCGCTCTCCAAACCGCGCTCTCCCAAGTCCAGGGAAGTGACGAGGCCGTTGGCTTGGGCACACCTAATGCCCGCCCAGCGGCAGCAGTCCGTACCGGTCCTCCATGTCCGGAACGCAATGGTGGAGTAACCGGTGGTGGTGAAGGATCTTTTCAGCTGGAGCAGCGCTGATGCCTGATCGGGACGGCATGAGACCGGAGGCGTAGCCACCGTGCGTGTGGTTGCTGACGATGCGTGAAGCGAGAATAGGACGACTATCGAGAGGATTTCTAGGAGCCGAAGGAACAATGCTTTGTGTGGCCCGTGATCGGCCATGGTGGCAGCTCGTTTTGGGTTTTAGCCTTGGCTCCTTCTACTTTTGCTGTGGCCTGTGAGTTTTTCGGCCCTTACCGTGCCTTGGTATATATAGACACAACGGCAGTAGTTGGTGGAACACCGGAACGGTAGTAGTTGATTACCGAGTACTGAATAGAGTATTCAATTGGCAAAAAAAAATTTATGGCAGTGAACTCATGATACCAACTACCACGACCCCACTGCCTGGCCCATGGAATCTTATCCTCTCGTATGTAACGCTCAATCCCATTCAGCGGTTGCCTGTTTTTTTTTATAAACTGTACGGCCGGTTTTTAAAGTATTAGGTGAGTTTCATATAGATCCCCAAACTACGAAATTACACGTATGTCTCCCTAATGTATTTAAGTAATCTTATCTAGATCCAAAATAGAATAAGGAGGAGGGTTAAAAGTTGACGTAGTTGTCCACGTGGTCAGCCACGTACCCACGCGCTCAAGACATGCTCGCCCAGCCCGCCATGGCCGCCGCCGGCAGCGANGCCCGTCGCTATATCTATTTCAATTCACCGTTGGATAGTCCGTCGCTATATGCTAGTAGTTGGGTCGAATCGTCCGTCGGTGAACAAGGGTATGCGCTTATAGCTGTTGGTCAGTATAAGTAGCACCGTCAAACCATTGGTCACTAAAGATCATGTCTGTCGCTATAACGATTTAGCAACTGACTGTCCGTCGTTGTACAAACCTTTTGGTAACTCCAAAGCAAACGTTGTTTTAAGGTTGTGGTGTAGTGATATGTGAAGTAATTGTTTGTACGGATGAGTTGACATGAAAGGGATTTGTGTGTTCTTTGATATATTAAGTACGAGATGTTGGGGCTGATGTATTAGTGAGCTAATTGATGCTAGTATACTGTTGCTAGAACATGGAATAACTTGCGGTTTGTTGGATTCAAGTTTAGGTGTTGTTTTGAATCATAGTGACGGATATCTTAACGGAACCGTTCATAGAAATGTTAGATGTCCGACGCTATAATCGGTTTATCTTTACAATCGATGGTGTCACTTTTTTGAACCGGCTAGTGAAAATCATTTTTAGCCATTAGTAAAAATCATTCATGTACTTAGTGCATGGCAACAACAAAAAATATATATATATATATATATATTTAAATATATAATAACCCTGGACAGCCAGCTCGCCGGGCACGCACGCACGTCTACGGCGGGGATCTCGCCTCAATCATACTATAGGCTGCGCAAGTGGACGGTCCTGACGACTATAGGCTGCGCAAGTGGACGGTCCTGATCGCGTCGCGGCCTAACGACGTGTGTGTGTAGTAACCTGCTCATCCGTTGGTGCTGTGCTAGCTGCTCTCCCTTGCTTATCGCGCTAGACGTACTTTTTGACGCGCCCGGCCGAGACCGCGTAGCAAGTGCATGCAGCGGTAGTTGCTGGTAAGGATTTTTCACAGCACCTACCTTTATTTTTCTCTATAGATTTTTCACAGCAGTT
>PUID01034813.1:10919-26648 GCA_002993905.1 Miscanthus sacchariflorus | reverse complement strand
TGATTAGCGTAGGTGCTTTGCGAAGTGCTTAGGTTGATTAGACCACCGCTCATGCGCTTGCTCTAGGTTTTGGAGCACCACCGGTGATCGCCGAAGAAGAAGCACCGGAGAAAAGAGCTCCAGCAGTCACCAACGGCTAGCTAACACGACAAGCACCAAAAATCTTAGATGGCCTTAACAGAGCTTTTCGGTGAACACTACCCAAGGGCAACTTGATGAGGACATGACACCTATCAATATGCCCATGAAAGTTAAAATCAAAGGTGAGCTCATTCATATGTTTGTACGATGACATAAGTAAGAATTTGTTGCTACCTAATGTTGGCACTTTCAATGTGTTTAGGGAACAATTTAAGAATGCTATGAACCTTGGAGAGACTTCTTACGTGGCCTCTATAATTCATGGGATGTGGATGCACCATGCTCAAGACCCATCTTGGGATACATAACCATCAAAGCACAATATTCGGTTCGTCGGTAGCCCGACAATACTTCATTAGGAAGACCATAACTCCTTTATCCGAAGTGCGATTAAGGTCAATGAGTACTTAATGAAAAACTTGTTTAATAAGCTTTCAAATGGATCTGACATCACCTCAACATCATGTCGAAAAGGCATCCAAACCATCAAGACATGTTGTCATTGTTTTTGTCGGGTACTACGACATCGTCGTGGGCCTGTTACTCACCCTTGGGACAATGGTCCAAGTGGGAGCATGCACCATGTGGAGAACACCTAAATGTGTCAAGGATCTCCTCCTCCCTGGCCACCACCTTAGGAGGCCAGCATGAGCATCCAAGTCAAGTGGGAGGTCCAATTCATATCAAGTTTGAGTCCATCTCAGACTCCAAGAGGAGCCCGCACCAAAACGGATGCCTAGGTCACATAAGGACTCCATTTTCAATGTTCTACCAACAAAAAGATAATTTCATAAGCTAGCCAATGGCATTGATCCCATGTCAAAATTCCTTCGGAATTAAAGAAAATCATCAAAACAAGTGGACGTCAAAGAATCTATCAGGGTGTTGCGTCACCATTTTAGGTCATTGGGCCTTGTAACGTGTCGAGGCTCCTTGCTCGCCCCTTGGACTATATATTTAGTGGCCGCCATCTAAGTTAGGGTTTGAATTTTGCTTTAGATCAATCTGTCTTTGAACAATCATCGTCATTGGTTGTGAAACACCCCCGCTTTCAAGAGTTTAATCATTCATTTGTAATTGTTACTTCAATTGAGTTGCATTCTTTCGAGTTCTTGTTTCTATTCTTCGATTCGTAGGCAGGAATGATTAGCCTTCTCGATGAGGTCAACCGGATTGTGACACGGATGATAACCAGAGGAGACGTGGTGCTAAGGTTGCAGAGTTCATATTTTTTGATCTAAAGCTGGATCGGTGTGTTGCATCCCCACCAAATCGATAGTTACCTCCACCTGATGGAAGATTGGGAACCTCGTCTTTATTAAGTGGTAATTAGATCTTCATGTGATACTGTCAGTTTCGCATTTTACTCTAGTTCAAGTGTTTTTGCCTTCATCCCATAGTCCATCACTATATTCATTTTCGTGTCCTAGAACCTTCCGCGTCATAGCCTTTGCATAATTCAATTTTAGAGTCTCTCATGTTGATTGAGTTTGTGCCCTAGGTCAAGGTCTTGTTGTCTGTTTAGATCATGTTTGAATCCCATTTGTAAGATCCCTCTGTTGTTTAGCGTTAAGATGCCTGAGAAATCACTTACTATAATTAGGACAAGAGGTACTACAATTGGCCATCATAAGGCGTAGTGCAATGATGGGCCCAAACTTGCTATAAAGTCATTTTTATCATAAATCACTGATTAGCATCACTAGGAGCACCCACTGATATCTGGAATACATTTGTTTTAATGGAACGAGGTCCTATCCTCTACCATTCGGAGATGACATATAGCCGAGAGACAAACACAAACCAAAACCATGAGGCTCAAACTCTCACATCCAAGAGAGGGAAAAAAGCAACAAAGTTCAGCCTAACCCGGACGAATGACTAACGCTTGGAAAAGAACTAAGACTAAGCCTCAATTTGTTTCTGGAAGTTCCAACCAAAATTGGAATGCATATGGATGTAGATTACACTGTGCAATTAGATACATTACAATTGAAGTGTCTATCGACTATAAGGCTGCGTCTGGTACCGCACCTGATGCCGCCTCTCCGCCTCGTGAACCAAATGGCAAATGATGGAATAGCTCACCAGCTCCACCCGACAATCGCGCTGAGAGAGAGCTGAATAACGCTGGGGGAGCTGAAAATTGTAGCTCCATCCTCTGTGCGTGTGGGCCAGCCCCAAACTACCCCTTGTGGCGACATGGGCGTGGGTGCCGCTCGTTGATGAAACTCGATGTTGCCTGCGTCGGTGTCGATGGTGCCAAGATAGAGGAGGGAGAGGCGTAGTCCACCAAAGTAGATGAGGGAGAGGACGGCGTGCAGGACTGGGGTTGGGCTCCTGGCGAGGTGGAGGAGGGAGAGGGCGAGGAGGCACGCGGGACTGGGAGGGGCAGCACGTTGTGACGGCGAGAAACCATAGCTGAAGCTGTTGTGACTAGAACTAGAGCTCTACCAAACATACCCTAATATAGGAGGTGATTATCAAATTTGCTTTTAATATAGGATGGTACGATCTTTCTCGATGGACAAACAACGTAGAAGGGAGATAAGTAGCATGGCCTAGCTAACTGAGAAACCCTTGCAAATAATGTTGATGAATTCAACTGTGATAGTACTGTTCATAACTCCCAAATATCAGGTGAATGTACCAGGTCACTTCTGAATTTAGAAGACCCTTTCATTCATAATCACCGTCAATGTTACAGGTAAAAAGGTTTTTCTTTGAATTTAGTCTTTGACACAGTTAAATTTGAAACAATCTTAATTTGTCAAATTTGATCGATCACAAATGGCAGTATCCTGGTGGTTGCGATATACCATGCCACTACTCGACACTACATGTGCCATTCCAGAAGCAATTCAAACAATACATGGTAAAAAATATTGAAAATGGTACAATTTGAATTGCTTTGCTTGCTCATTCTATCCTTGCACTGAAACACAAACACTGTGTCTTTTCAGGTGCACATCACATAACCAGAAATTGTGCCGAACGCCGTCAGAACTCAATCCCTTGTTGCTCGGCTCAAACCTGCAAGAAATTCAGTCGAGTAGAAGCTGTTGCTAATCTAAAAAACAAAAACGTCTGCGGCTGCTGCTGCACTGCCATCGAGCTGCCGCAGGTGTAGAGAAATCCTGCAACAGAGACAAGCCATGTTTGAACTGAATTGCACCTGAAGAAAAAGCAATCAAAACTACTCCTAAAGCAATATATATAATCCAAAGGAATACAGCTCCTAAACACCTGATCAACGGCCACCAAAAGGTTTACAGCAGCAGGATTACACTATGGCCAGAGATTAGCAGCGCTTGACCCTAAGCACGCACCCATCTGAGCTAAAGCATCTGCTACAAGGTTACAAGACCTAGGGATATTTAACACCTTCACGGACACAAATTCGGTATACATTAAGAACTTGATATACCAAAAGAGGGCATCATTCACCACCATATTCAAAAGAAGATGTAAGCTTGGTCTTTAGAATATAAGCATCAATCTCAATCTCCATCTTTGAGATGTCAGCATCTATAGCAAACAAGAGACCATGCAAGGCCGCCATAGCTTCAGTTTGGAGAGCGTCATTGCAGTGATCAATTTTACCAGCACCAGGGGCAATCACACTTCCGTGTCCGTCCCGAATAATGAATCCGAAGCCTCTTGATCTTTGTTGGTTGTGGAATGAATCATCCACATTTAGTTTCAAATAATCTGCCAATGGTGGTTTCCATCCTGACGCTGGTTCAGTGACTGTATTGGAAACTCCATAGTGATCAATGAACTCTGTATTATCTGACTATAGAGCGTGCCGTATTAGAAGGGGCTTGCATTATCTCGCCAGCATTAACATCATTCCTATAAGACCAAATCCTCCATAATGTAGGTTCCACTGCCAATTTTCCATAGTACCTCTAAAGCTGACCTGATTTGCAAGGTCCTCCCTCCTATCCTCCATTAGGAGCTCACGCCATACCGCCTTAGTGTATTTGTATTTAAAAAAGAGATGTCCACCATCTTCGTCTAATGTATGACACAACGGACATCTTGTATCAACATCCATCCCTCGACCTCGTAGTTTCCTGCGCATGGGTAACCTATCATGCGCAAGCCTCCAGACAAAATGTTTGACTTTGTTTGGGCACTTAAGGCCCCAAATCTTCTTCCATGGGAACACCACCCATAGTGCCATATTGTGAACAGTACCACCAGAACTCGGACCATGATCAATCCTTGTGTTATCAATATAGAGTGTGCCTAGTTTCAGAGTCGAGGCAGGAGCCCATGACGATGAGTTTACGTGCGTATCTCACGACCATATCTAAAAATAGGTGTAGCACAGTAAAATTTATATACTTTTTAAATGAAGTTAGACGAAGAGAAACTTTATATCAAAGTTAATATTTTTTCCAAACGAAGTTGGATGAAGACAAGCTATCTCGAAGAGATCTACAACTCTGTAGTTTAAAGCATTTTCATTTGAAATGATTTGGATCTAGCAAATTCTATTTGAAGTTTTCACATTTTGATATTCATTTTTTTGAAATTTCCAAATGATCTCAGATGGAGAAACGAAAATATATAAATCATTGCAGATGATAAGTTTTTCATTTGAAATATTCTATTCCCCCAAAATTTAGTTTGAAGTTCTCATATATTGAAATTCAATTTTTTTTCAACAACCTCGGATGGAAAAACGATAAAACCCAAAATTGTAGATCTCGAAAAGTCATATAACTTTATATTTGATAACTTTTTCATTTGAAATCATTTATCTAGAGATAATTATGTTTGAACTTTTGGCATTTGAAATACAATTTTTTCAAGCAATCTATGGATCATAAATGACTAAACAAAGTTGCAGTACTCAACGATATCTACACCTTTACAATTATTTTTTTCATTTGAATTCATTTAGAATTCTAAATAATTATTTTAAAATCAAATGAAATAAATACGAGGAAAATATTTATGCCCTTTAGTCACAACTCACAATTGACTTCACGATGAAGTAGTAGTCAGGCAGCTACCAGGTGTGAGGGCCGTGGGTGTTTGTTTCTTGCGGGCTAAACTTGTTGAATATTATATGGGTTTAGGCTCATATTTTATTTAATAAACCAGTTAATTCTAGACCCATATTAAATGTTGTGATACAATATAGTTTTAGTCCAGCATGAGATTTTGACTGATTGTGGACTCAACTTAAATAGGCTACACACGTGTCCACCTATAGAGAAATTGAAAGAGGATAAAGGCGTGCCACACGCGCGCGCGCCGCCGCCGTCGAGCCGAGCCGAGCCATGGCGAGCGATGCGTGCGTCATGTGACGTGCACGAGCCGTGTGGTGCGCTGATGTGGGTTGGTTTTGCCACTTGGGCTGGCTAAGGAAGAGGAAGGGGTACAGGCGCGATTGAAGAGGAGTTACTTACGGGTCAGTTACCATCCACTATGGTGGCGATTACTCGTAATCACTTCAATTGATTTACCTTCTTAATCTCTCCGGTATTACCTTCCCTCCCGTCTTTCATGTGCTAAACTTCCTCCTGTCGAGTTGCATCCGAGTACTCTCCGTCCCATCCTCTGCGCGCATGGAGTTTTGGGAGAGCAGGCCTCTGGAACCGGCGTTTGCATCGGGACACCTGCTCGGGTGTGTGTGGGCGATCAGGTTTTTGGGGAGCGTCTTCGTGACTGCTCACCATCCTCTTCTTCCTCGAAACGTCTTTGTCTCCTTCCTATCATGCTTCTTCTTCCTTGGATCGGCTTCATCTACTTTCCGGTGAACGTTCGAGGGACGGCACTGCATACATCTTCGTACATCAACTGTGGTCCGCGACTTTGAGCAACTCACCATGAGTGAGAATGGAGCCACGGGTGCTTTGAGCATGAGTCCCTCCGCTAGGTATATCTCTATTCTCGAATTGGTTAAATTCAATCTCATTTTCACTATGATCAGTATGTTATTCATGAAAATATTTGCTACTAATCTGAGTAGTAGTAAAATTACCCACGTGCACATATTTGTCATCACTATTTTGCTATTAATTTTTTGGATTAATTTTAACATGAAAATGCCTAAATTCCTAACAATCCAAAAACCTGAATTAAGCAATTTTCTGTTAGTGGTTTTGCTGCTGCTTTGAAGCCAAATGATTTTGATGGAACAAATTACAAGAGATGGCGTGCTAAGTTGGTGTTGTGGTTAACTGTTATAAACTGCTATCACGCCGCACATGGGAAGCCTGAACAATTTACTCCTAAGGAGGAGCAAAAGTTCATGGTAGCCGATAACCTATTTTGAGGCGCCGTGATTAGCGTACTTCATAGCAAGTATGAGGACAGCTACATCCCTTACACGATAGGCAAGGAATTATAGGATACACTTGATGCTAAGTTTGGAGTTTCTGATGCCGGTAGCGAGCTATACATCATGGAGCAACTGTTTAACTAAAAAATGGTTGACAACTGTTCTGTGGTCAAACAGGCTCATGAGATACAGGCACTGGCTAACGAACTCGAACAGTTCCCATGTGTGTTGCCCGACAAGTTTGTGGCTGGCGGTATTATCGCTAAGCTGCCATCTTCTTAGAGGGATTTTGCTACCTCCCTAAAACACAAGAGACAAGAGTTTAGCGTGGTTGAGCTTATTGTGTCTCTTGATGTTGAGAAGAGAGCGAGAGCAAAAGATACGCATGAGAAAGGCGTTGAGTCTTCTAGTACCAATATGGTGCAGAAGAAAAATTCAAATGCATCTCATAATAAGAAAAAGAAGAACAAGCAAGAGAACAACTCGAAGCCTAAACAAACAACCACTTTTAAGAAGAAAAAGAACAACAAACATGGTGGTTGCTTTATTTGCGGGAGCGATGAGCATTGGGCAAGTTCGTGCCCAGACCACAAATTTAAGGAAGAGAAGAAATCTGCAAATATGGTTGTTAGCGAGGCTGAATGAGGAACATCTGGGTATGGTAATTCTTTACATACTGTTCTTTTAGTTTGTCATTCGCTTGAGTGGTGGATGGACACTGGGGCGAATATTCATGTGTGTGCTGATGCTTCTTTGTTTTCTTCTTATCAGGTCAGTGAGACTGGAGCCTTGCTGATGGGGAACGGGTCCCATGCGCGTGTTCTTGGTGTTGGTACGGTCATTCTGAAGTTCACTTCAGGAAAGACGGTATTGTTGAAGAACGAGCAGCATGTCCCCTCCATCAAAAAGAATCTAGTTAGCGGCTCTCAATGTTGTCGAGATGGTTATAAAATTGTTTTCGAGGCCAATAAATGTGTACTATAAAAGTATGGAACTTTTGTTGGTAAAGGTTATGATTACGGAGGCTTGATCTGCTTATCTTTGCATGATGATGTGTGTAATAAGATTGTGAACAATGCTATTATCCCTGACGAGTCAAATATTTGGCATTCACGTCTTTGTCATGTTAATTTTGGTTGTCTATCATGGTGTCGGGGACCAATACTAGGGTACCCGAAGAGGAGGAGCTAATGACCATCAACRTTGATTCGTCTGCGTGATCAAGAGCACGACTACACCGCTTGCTGGGTCCCACCTCATCCTACCACCGAGGCGGTGGGCCCTGCCTCGTTTGACCCCCGAGGGTTGTCTCTGCCTCGGCTGACTCCCGAGGGATGGCTCCGTCTCACCTGACCCCCGAGGGCTAGCTCCGCCTTGCCCGATGTCCAAGGGCTGGGTCCGCCTTGCCTGACCCTCGAGGGCTGGCTCTGCCTTACCAGATGTCTGAGGGCTAGCTCTGCCTCGCCCAACGTCTGAGGGCTGGCTCCACCTCGCCCGATGTCTACACGCGACTCCTTTATAACGACGCACGTAGATAAGATAGGGCACTCAAGTCAACCGCAATATCGAGGATCGTACCCTGCATGCCTGCAGGAAAGTACCATCAGGCCATGCCAGAAGGGTGCTTTGCAACCTTCCAGGCATGTCAGAGCCCAAACAGTGTTGTAGGCGCCGACATTTGTCTTACAGTGTTGTGGGCGTCATCATTTGCCCTCGGGCATGGATCCTTATGAAAGCTCATGACAATCACTATGGTGTAGAAGGAACCTCGCATCATCCATAGTAACGGACATGCGGTCACTGTGCTACCTGCTCCCTGTATGGTCGTTGATCAGCACCCTGGTCCATCACGCCGCCCGTCGGGGCGGGATGGGATGTGACAACTCGCTGACAATGCTAGGACATGGCATCATCAGTGGACAGACACCCAGCACGGCCCTGTCAGGGTCAGCGGACATGCGCCCAACGTGGAGCTATCCCTGTCACCGCCTGCCATGTCAGCGGGCCCCGCATAGAGGAAAAGGAAGACCTGGCGTCCTTGAAGGACTTCCTTTGCCTCTGGTTTTCCTCTTTTCTCCCATCTATAATCCCTGCTCTCTCTTGGCCTATAAAAGAGAAAGCAGGGCACCCCACTAAGAGGATCGATTCACCGCATCACAGCGGTACCACTAGCATCGAACCTCGAACACATAACTGAGCAGCGACCTAGCTCTCAACATCTATTCGATCTTTCCATCAGAGACTTGGACCTGTCCCTCTCTCACCTGTTTGTAACCCCTACTATGAACTTTTTAGTGCTAATAACATGAGCAGCAGCCACGAATTGGACATAGGGACATTCTGCCTGAACCAATATAAACCTTGTGTTTTTAGCACACCATCTGGGCCAGACGCGTAATAACACAAATTTACTTGTTGGTGTTTACTTGAAACACTGATAGTTGGCACGCCAGGTAGGGGCTTTTGCACGTCTCGACATTAACATCAGGCCACAGATGGCTAGTCACGGCATCAGCTGGGTCTCGGGCGCACACGTGTGCTTCAGGGACCAAGACTTCATCAACACGGTGGAAGAAGAGCTGGCGTGGGCACCCATTGTCGTTCCATCCATCCATTCCATCGGCCTCGATGCGATCACCGAGATGCTCGAGGAGCTATAGCTGCATGCACCAGAGGCCCGTGCCCCCAAAAGCGGCCAGCTCCTTGACTTCGACTACGAAAGGTTGGACCATCAGCTCGGCGTCTCCCTGGGATCCCAAGCATCACGGGAGGACCTGCGCCATCTCACCTTCTTGTTCACCAACATCATGGCATAACTTACTGGGAGGGAGTTGTTCTCCTCAGAATACCTCATCCAGAAAGCCCCGACAGTGCTCCTATTCAGTCTCTGCAACGCCGCAGAGACCATTGGCCACCTTGTGGCGCAGCGCATGATCCCGTCCCCCATGAACAACAAGTTTGTGGGGGTGATCAAACACATCATGGAGTCTTTCCATGACCTCCTCATAGAGGAGCCAGAGTCGCCCTCTGGCTCTTACTTCAGTAGGGGAAGCCATCACCCCTCTCGTGAATGCTTCATGACCGGTACCCCTGAGGGAGACGTCGAAGGCATCCATGAGGAGGAGGCTACCTCGGCAAACGACCTCGACGACGAGGTCGAGGGGGAGACAGCGGCCCCACCTCGCATGCGGGTGGAGCAGCTGAAAGCCCGACACTGAGAGATCGAGGAAGCGTGACTCTAGCTCGAGCAGGAATGTGTGGAACTCCATTGTGAGATCGAGCGCCATGGAGATAGTGGGCGCGCATGCGCCATGGCCCGCGCCGTAAACTAGAGGATCATCGCCGATGAAGAAGCTCTCCCTCGCTTCGCCTGGGTGAGCCAGAACATCACCGCTATGGTGGCCTTGCTCTGTGGTCTTCTAGAGGCCACGACGCCCGAGGATCATCAGGCCCACCACGAGATTCGCACGCTGCTCGAGCGTGCAGCGGCATAGCAGGCTGAGAGCTCGTTGTCTCGATGATGCGAGCTCGACACTAGCCAGCGCACTCCCTTGGAGTGCCCTGGTAGGGACGTGTCGGTCCACCAGGAGCCACAAGGAAGTAGGCAGCACACCGTGGTCTCGGTGCGTTAGCTTCTCGGCCGCAACCGTGACGCACGCAACACCCTCGACGCCCGCAGACGTGCCCATGATGACCCGAGAGAGGGAGCTAGCCACGGCTATCACCCTCGTCGTGGCAGATGCTACGACAGCGACGAGGACCGAAGCCCGAGCCCTAGCCTGCTAGGGCCTCAGGCCTTCGGCTGATACATCCTCAACGCTGCCTTGCTGCCAAGATACTAACCACCAACCAATATCCTAAAGTACTCTTGGGAAACAAACCCCGGACTATAGCTCGAGGACTATCGGCTTGCCTATCAAGCCGGTGGTGCGGATAATAATGACTTCATTATCCGCAACCTTCCATTGTTCTTGGTCGATTCGGCAAGAACATGGTTGGAACACCTCCCGTCCAACAGAATCCAAAGTTGGGCGGACCTAAAGGAGATCTTCATGGGAAACTTCCATGGCACATACAAGCGCCCTAGGAACCCATGGGACCTCAAGAACTGCCGACAGAAGGCCGGAGAAACCCTCTATGGGTACATCCGGTATTATAGGAGCTTTCCTATCTGGGACCACCTGCGAATCCTTGGTTCACAAGCTAGGATGCAAGGGCTCGTGAACCACCAAGGAACTCCTCAACACCGCCACCAACCACACCTTGGGCGAAGAAGTGGTCGGAGCAATCTTCGACCACCTCAAGGGCAAGGCGAGGCGGGACGAGGACGCTGGCGAAGGCGCCTCCAATCGTCCTGGCAAAAAGAAGAACAAGCAATGGCGTGAGGGCACGCTTGTGGCTGCCGCTGACCGCAGGGGTGGTCAGAAGCCTGTGGAGGGCACTCTTAACCACTTCAAAAAACTACTCGAGGGGCAATGCCCGAACCATGCCTTCCCCGTTAGGCATCTGTAAAAGGACTGCAGCCTGTTGAAGCAGTTCTTGTCCGGAGGCTCCAACAAAGGGGAGCACGGGAAGGACCCTAACCCTACCATGGACAACGCCGAGGGGAAGGACGGTGGCTTCCCAATGCCGGATGGCTGCCTCATGATCTTCGGAGGATCGGCGGCCTACGACTCCAAGCACCGCCAGAAGGTCGCATGCTGCGAGGTCTATACGACCAAACCGGCCACACCTACCTTCCTCCAGTGGTCAGAGTCCGCTATAACCTTCGATCAGACCGATCACCCGGAGAGCATCCTATAGCCAAGGAGATACCCGCTCGTGGTCGACCCGATCGTCGGCACAAAGCRGCTCACCAAGGTACTGATGGATGGAGGCAGCGGCCTCAACATCATGTACACTGAGATGCTCGACGCTATGGGCGTCGACCAAGCGCGCATCCGGCCAACCGAAGCGCCTTTCCATGGCATCGTGCCTAGAAAGCAGGCCATGCCTCTTGAGCAGATCGATCTACCCGTCACCTTCGGGGGTCCGTCCAACTACAGGACGGAGGCCCTCACCTTCGAAGTGGTGGGGTTCCATAGAACTTACCCCGCCATCCTAGGATGACCATTCTACGCGAAGTTTATGGCCATTCCCAACTACACCTACCTCAAGCTAAAGATGCCATCAAGCTAAAGATGTCGGGGCTGGGTGGGGTCATCACCGTCAGCACCTCCTTCCAGTGCACCTACGAGTGCGAGGTCGAGTGCTGCGATCACATCGCGGCAATCATCGCCTTCGGAGAGCTCATGGCCATTAGGAAAGAGGTCACCGAAGAAGCACCCGACCCGAAGAAGTCGACCGGGTCTTTCGAGCCGGCGGAGGGCTCCAAAGAGGTCCTCATAGACCCTGACAGCCCCGAGGGCAAGGTGGTGTGCATTGGCACCACACTTTCCTCTAAATAGGAAAGCGCGCTCGTCAACTTTCTTCATGCCTACAATGACATCTTTGCGTGGAAACCCTCGGACATGCCAGGCATTCCGAGGGAAGTCGCCGAGCATGCCTTGAAGATCCACCCAGGCTCTAAGCCAGTGAAATAGCACCTATGTCGCTTCGACGAGGGGAAACACAGGACCATCGGTGAGGAGATCGCAAAGCTTTTGGCGGCTAGATTCATCAAGGAAGTGTACCACCCAGAGTGGTTGGCCAATCCCGTTCTTGTATGAAAGAAAAGTGGGAAATGGAGGATGTGGGTTGACTACACGGGTCTCAACAAGGTGTGCCCAAAGGATCCGTTTCCTTTGTCATGCATAGACCAAATAGTCGACTCTACCTCAGGGTGTGAAATGCTCTGCTTCCTTGATGTGTACTCCGAGTACTATCAAATCACGATGAAAGAGTCCGACTAGCTCACGACATCTTTTATCACCCCCTTTAGATTGTTCTACTATGTGATAATGCTGTTCGATCTAAAGAACGCTGGGGCTACATACTAGCGTTGTATGCTCAAATGTTTTGGGGACCTCATTGGGCGAACCGTTGAGGCCTACGTTGACGACATCGTGGTCAAATCCAAATGGGCTAACCACCACATAGCCGATCTTGAGCAGACCTTTGCAAAACTCTGAGCAAACGGCATCAAACTCAATCCTGAGAAGTGTGTTTTCAAGGTCCCAAGGGGCATGCTGCTTGGTTTCATCGTCTCCGAGCGCGGCATCGAAGCCAACCCGGAGAAGATCTCAGCCATTACAAGGATGGGCCCGATTCAGAATATGAAGGGGGTATAGCAGGTTATAGGGTGCTTCGCCGCGCTTAGCCGCTTCATCTCATGCCTCGACGAACGAGGTCTTCCCCTTTATCACTTCTGAAGAAGGCCAACCACTTCAAATGGACGTTCGGGGCCTAGGAGGCACTTGACATGCTCAAGCAGCTTCTGATGAAGGCTCTGATCCTAGTTCCTACTACTGATGGAGAACCCCTTCTGCTCTACGTCGTGGCCACCACGCAGGTGGTCAGTGCCGCCCTAGTAGTGGAGCGAGAGGAAGAGGGGCACGCCCTCAAAGTACAATGCCTTGTGTACTTCATTAGCGAGGTCCTATCTGACTCTAAGACCCGCTATCCCCAAACCTAGAAGCTCCTATATGCCGTCCTCATCACCAAGAGGAAGCTACGCCACTACTTCGAGTCATATCCGGTGACAGTCGTGACGTCCTTCCTCCTCAGCGAGGTCGTCCAAAACCAGGATGCCATGGGAAGAATCGTGAAGTGGGCACTCGAGTTGATGGGTCAGGGCATTGCGTATGCCTCTCGGACGGCCATCAAATCCTAGGTATTGGCTGATTTTGTGGTAGAGTGGACCGAGGTCCAAATGTCATCAGCGGTCGTCGACTAAGAGTACTGGACGATGTACTTCGATGGATCACTGATGAAGAAAGGCACCAGCGTGGGGCTAGTCTTCGTGTCACCCCTCGTGGTACGCATGAGGTACATGGTTCGCCTCCATTTTCCTTCCTCCAACCATGTAGCCGAATATGAAGCACTCATCAACGGCCTGTGAATCGCCATCGAGTTGGGCATCCGACGCCTCGATGTTCGGGGGGACTCCTAGCTGGTCGTTGACCAAGTCATGAAGGAATCAAGCTGCCACGATGCCAAGATGGCAGCATACTGCTGAGAAGTCCGCTAGCTGGAGGACAAGTTCAATGACCTCGAGCTCAACCACATCTCGAGGTGCCTCAATGAGGTGGCCGACGCGTTGGCAAAGGCGGCATTTGGCCATGAGCTGGTGCCAATGGGTGTCTTCGCCAGCGACCAACATAAGCCCTCGGTTCACTACGAGGGGTTGGAACAAGATGGTGATGGTCCACCCGTTCTAGGCTCGGGGGCTGACCAACTGTCGGCTCCATCCGGCCCCAAAGTCATGGAGCTTGAAGTGGACGCAGTGACAGAGCCCGACCCTCTGGTCGATTGGAGGATGCCCTACCTTGACTACCTCCTCCGTGATACGCTGCCAACGGACAAGATGGAGGCCTGATGGCTCACACATCGTGCCAGGTCCTTTGTTCTTGTGGGGAGCAAACTCTACAAGCGAAGTCACACTGGAATCCTATAGTGCTACATCCCTATCGAATGGGGGAAACGTTTGCTGAGCGATATCCATGGTGGGGTCTACGATCACCATGCCGCGCCTAGAACCCTGGTCAGGAACATGTTTTGATAGGGCTTCTACTGGCCTACCGTGGTAGCCGATGCTGAGCAAATCGTACGCACCTGCAAAGGGTGCCAGTACTATGCTCGGCAGACTCACCTACTGGCCCAAGCGCTCCAGACGATCCCCATCACCTGGCCGTTCATGGTCTGGAGGCTCGATCTGGTTGGACCTCTCAAAAAAGCACCCGGGGGCTACACCCACTTGCTTGTCACCGTAGACAAGTTTACAAAGTGGATAGAAGCTCGGCTGATCTCCTCGATCAAATCCGGTAGGCCGTGCTGTTCTTCCTCGACATCGTCCATCGCTTTGGAGTCCTGAACTTCATCATCATGGACAATAGCACGCAGTTCACTAGGAAGAAGTTCCTCTGATTTTGCGATGAATATCACATCCGCATCGACTGGGAGTCCGTAGCGCACCCTCGAACGAACAGGCAGGTAGAACGCGCAAACGACATGGTCCTATAGGGCCTCAAGCCTAGGATCTTCAACCGGTTGAACAAGTTTGGCGCCAGATGGGTCACCGAGCTTCCCGCGGTGCTCTAGAGTATGAGAACGACCCCCAGCCAGGCCACCAGCTACATGTCATTCCTCATTTTCTAGGGTTCCAAAGCCATCCTCCCAACCGACATCGACTACAGAGCACCAAGGGTCAGGGCGTACGATGAACAAGGAGCCGAGGCATCCCTCGAGGACGCCATGGACGAGCTAGATGAAGCGCGCAACATTGCCCTCCTCCGCTCGGCCAAGTACCAGTAGGTGTTACAATGATATCACAACCGTCGAGTGCGGGGTTAGGTGTTCAATGTCGGAGAACTGGTTCTCCGCCTCGTCCAGAGCAATAAGGACTGCCACAAGCTCTCGCCTCCATGGGAGGGACTGTATGTTCTCGCGGAGGTGCTCCGGATAGGCGCCTACAAGCTTAACACCATCTACGGCGAGGTCTTCACCAATGCCTGGAACATCGAGCAGCTACGTCGCTTTTACCCTTAATAAACACATACTTTGTCTTATCAGTTGTTTACACCAAAATTTGGGAGAAAGAATGCGGGAACTCGCAGGCTTCCAAGATTATGCCAATCAAGGAGGATCGATGTCAGCCGATTCAGATATGACTCTGGGATCGGATCTCTTGGGATGACGTCAGCGGATAATGATGATGAACTACGGCTGGTGCCAGGAAACTGCATATCGAACTCTACAAAAAGAGAAGGATTAGAGTCCAAGTTATCTTAAAATTAGGAATGTTTTCATTTATGCCAAGGATTGTAACAAATCATGCTCGAGTAGGATTTATATTTAGACTCCAGGTATAAATATCAGACCCCGGCTATTGTAAAAGAAGAACAATCAATCCAATATACAAGTTATTTACTTTTTCGGCTCCAGCCACCCTTAGGAGTTGGAGTAGAGTAGATCTCGGCGAGTTCTTCAGCAAGTATGGCTGCATCAATTCGATCGACCTCCACTGCTTGTTGTAAGTACCATCATGGCCTATACCTTTGTTCGTACGGCTGCATCGATTCGGTCGACCTCCACTGCGACTTTGGTATAAGTTAGTTATCGATTCTTGCCTAGTTCAAGTATGGCTGCAT